>JASPKP010004294.1:0-2500 GCA_030674155.1 Stramonita haemastoma | reverse complement strand
TGCTTTTTTACATCCAGTCCTGGCCCATGTGTATGCATTTTGTACATCTTGTCATCTGTTCTAACCAGCACGTAATGGCTTACTCTTATGAAAAGGAGAACAGGATGTAACTGTGGGTGCATTCGAACACTAGGTTTATAGTCTCATCTGAAGGACTTTAGGGGAGAGTGGAGTCAGCTTTGATGTTAACTCTAGGGGAAAAATACCCTCAATGGGATTCGAACCTGGGTCGTCAAATTGTGAGGCAATGTTCTTTACCACAAGGCTATGGCTGTGTGTCTTTGTAACAATATATCAACTATTTCCTAGCTCTGGAGAGGAGGGGAAGTTGAAAGTTGTTATTGTTTTGTAGTGTTTCAGTGATGTTCAGTAGTTTTGTATTATCTATACTATGGTGCCATTTGCCTTGTACCGCTCATCAGAGGAGGAGTTGACAGTTTATTTTTTGTGGAGTGGATTTATTAGTGTTGTTAGTAGGTTTTTTGGTGTGTGACCAGATGCTAATTGTGTGTGTAGGTAGCGAGAAAGTTTGGGTGATTTGTGTCCCTGGATAACCGTTGTTTGTGACAAAATACCTGGTTTGTTTGAACTGTGAAGAATATTGATGTTTGGATGAACATGATTTGTGATTGATATTCTGCTAGAGAACATTGAAAATATTTTTTCACCTGTGCTTTTTTGTGAGAACATTTTTTTGATTCTACATGTTATGGAATACCTCAGAGGACTTGAAGTCTCCTCACCTGTGGTCATTGTTTATGATGTAAATATGATCTATTTGGAAGGATCTTCACTTCAGGCGACTTGTAGCTTCATCTGTGTTGTGTTCCTGGGACTTCATTTGAGTATTTTGGTATGCCCCTGTGAGATAGTTTGAATGCCAGCCAAAAGTTAATGGTGAGTGTGATGGTAAGTGTGGAAGAGGGAACATTGTGCTGTATTGATATAGATTTTTATTTTATTTAGCGTGATATGTGCAGATATAGGAAAGTTTTGTGTTGTTACTGGGAGGGGCAGTTGATGATATTGTAGATTGAGTTTTTTGTAGTGTGCCAGTGAATATTCTTTTATGTTTAAGTAAAATGTTGAATGGTTGTGTAATAAATGTTTGAAATATTAATTTTGTGTTTTTCTTTTTTAAATGTCTGAACTGGAATGTGGTAAGTGGGAAGCCTTGTTTTTAAAGTATCCCTTAGGGAGGAAGGGGGTTGTTTCACTTCTTATTCCTTTCGACAGTAACAAGACCATAATGGCTCAATGTGACCTTCTCCCTGAGTAAAATTCTGTGAACACACACAAACACTGTGATAGGCTACACTGCTTCTTGAATCAATGAATGTCCTCTCTGAATTTGTTTTCTTTAAATCTGACATGGAACTTGTAAAATGCCACCATGGTTTATATAATAACTGTCAGTAAACATGCAATCACACTAAGTAGTTGGTGTACAAACTATGACTGAGGGTGGATCAGTGGTCTAGAGGTTATTCAGTCTTATACAAAGCTAGAAGTTGCGCATTCAGTTCTTCATGGAACCTGAACTATTCCAGATTCGACTAGCCAGTCTTAAGTGTGCTTGCCTCCTTTAGGATGAGACAATAAACCAATGTCCAGTACATACTTAGCACACATTAAAGAAGCCACAGCAACTAAGAAAGTTTTACCAGGCAAATTTCGTAGAAAAATACCACACTTGAGAGGGAAGCAAATGCACATACACTATACGTAAAAAGGTAAAGACGTCCCATAACCTGTGCGGTCGTAGGGGAGCGAGGTGTCGAGACCTCAACATCTCTAGGGGACAGCATGTTGAGGGCGGCGCCCATTTCCCCTTCCTTGATGCTTTACCTTCCCTGACCCTAAAGAGGGCAGGTACCTATTGACAGCTGAGTGAACTGTGGGAACTATACTGAAGCCAAGGCGCGCAAACGGTCACCCATCCGAATGGTAACCACATTCAACTCTGCTTACTTGACTTGAAGAAAGCGAGTGCTCTGACCACTGAGCTATCCCTTTCCCGTCCCGCACATACATTATACGTAGAATATAAATTTACTGGTTGGTGCTGCAACTATAATGCGCTCTCCCAGTAGAAGGCAGAACAAACTCCATGCAAAAATATCTGCCATGGGTGAAAGTGGTATACAATACAATATAATACAACACAAAACAACACTATACTATACTATACTATACTATACTATCTATACTATACTATAACTATACTATAACTATACTATACTATACTATACTATACTTTTACTATACTATACTATACTATACTATCTATACTATACAATACTATACTATACTATAAGACTAGATACGATACGATACAACACAATACATACAATACGACACAATACGTACAATACAATGAATACAGTATGGCATATTACAAAACAATGATTCAAGGCAGTTGTATGTTCACCTCACACTGACAGTGTAGATATGAGTCAGTCTCTCAGCGGCTGAGAATTATTGATTTGTAGAATTTTTG
>JASPKP010004293.1:10000-15000 GCA_030674155.1 Stramonita haemastoma | reverse complement strand
ATCCATCCTCCGTCCGTCCGTCCGTCCGTCCGTCCGTCCGTCCGTCCGTCCGTCCGTCCGTCCGTCCGTCCGTCCATCCATCCATCCATCCATCCATCCATCTGTCCGTCCGTCCGTCCATCCATGCATCCATCCAGTTGTTCGTTCGTTCGTTGGTCAGTCAGTCAGTCAGTCAGTCAGTCAGTCAGTCAGTCAGTCAGTCAGTCAGTCAGTTAAGGACACAAACTCAACCATAAAGACTCAAACGCAATCATAAGGACTCAAAACTCAACCACAAGGACTCAAAACTCAACCACAAGGACTCAAAACTCAACCACAAGGACTCAAAACTCAACCATAAGGACTCAAACAAACTCACCATCAGCCGCTTTCTGAAACTCTGCAGTCAGTTCCTTCACTGCACTCTCGTATTTATCCGGACACTTGGTGGTCAGCTCATTGGCCAGTTGGGGCAGACCCTCCTCTGTCAGGCTCTCTGAGGCCACAGCTCGCTTTCCTGGCCAGTGTCTGTACACGTTGTATGCATGCCTGGCGGTCTGTTTATAACAATTCGATCATGTTTACGATGTAAAAAAATATAAGGGCATGCAGGGGAGAGAGGAGGAGGAGGAGGAGGAGGAAGAGGAGGAGGAGGAGGAGGAGGAGGAGGAGGAGTGACGGAGGAGGAAGAGGAGGAGGAGGAGGAGGAGGAGGAGGAGGAGGAGGAGAGGACGAGGACTAGAAGAAGAAGAAGAAGAAGAAGAAGAAGAAAGAAGAAGAAGAAGAAGAAGAAGAAGAAGAAGAAGAAGAAGAAGAAGAAGGAAAACAACAACAACAACAACAACAACAACAACAACAACAACAACAACAACAACAACTTTGTCATCAGGGAACACCGACACATGCAGATACAAAAAAAGGCGCCCTCAACTTTACACAGATAAATTTATATTGACGTAATGCAGTGTACAAAACAACATTATGCAATGCAACACAATACAATACAATATAATGCAATACATACAATACAATACAACACAACGCAATGTGATGAAATGCAATACAATACAATACAATATAATGTAAGGCAATACAATACAACATAATGCAATGCAATACAATGCAATATAATGCAATACAATACATTGTAATGCAACGCAATGCAATACAACACAATATAATACATTATAATGTAATGCAATGCAATACATACAATGCAGTGCAATACAACATCATACAGTACAAAATAATAAAATACAAACCTAAAAATATGACACAAACACAATACAAATTTTTACAACACAACACAATACAAAACAACATATACTATACAATGAAACTCGTCGTGACATACAACACATTGCAATACAACACAAAGCAACAAAAATGCAACAAAAAACAACACACCATAATACACTTCACTATACTACAGCATGACACAATACAATACAGTACAATATGATACAATACTGTACAACACAATACACACAACACCACACAGCACAACACAGTGCAACATAATACACACAGCACAACACAACACACACAGCACAACACACTAAAAACACAACACAACAAAACACAACACAACACAAACAATACAACATTAATACAGCAGGCAACACACAAAACACAACACATACAAAACAACACACAACACAACACACAACACAGCACACACACACAACACATTACACACAATACAACACAACCCAACACAACACAACACACACATCACAACACAACACAATTCAACACCACACATCACAACACCACACATCACAACACATCACAACACAGCACAGCACAGCGCACACACGCACACAACACAACACAACACACACATCACAACACAACACAATTCAACACCACACATCACAACACCACACATCACAACACATCACAACACAGCACAGCACAGCGCACACACGCACAAACACAACACAACACAACACAACACAACACAACACAACACAACACAGCACAGCACAGCACAGCACAGCACAGCACAGCACAACACAACACAACACAACACAACACAACGCAACACAACACAACACAACACAACGCAACACGACACCTACTTGGAATAGCCTTCTCCCCGGAATCTTCTCCATCCCTGCACGGGGTCAGGGGTCAACAGGATGACCGCCAGGGTCACCACCAACAAGATGAAGACAAGGCTTGATTTCATTCTGCTGCACACACACACACACACACACACACACACACACACACACACACACACACACACACACACACACACACACACACACACACACACATACACACACACACACACACACACACACACACACACACACACACACACACACACACACACACACACACACACACACACGCATACATACACACACATACATACACAAACACACACACATACATACACAAACACACACACATACTCTCACACACACACACATACTCACACACACACATACTCATACACACACATTCACACACACACACACACACACACACACACACACACACACACACACACACACACACACACACACACACACACACACACACACACACACACACACACACAAGAGATGGCAAATTTACAAAACTGAATACACAGTTGGACTGGATGTAATAAAGGGCATAAGTGCTTTTCCCATTATCCTTGATATAAAAGAATAGATAATAATAAAAGGTAATGATAATAACACACACATATATAATAATCTCTCTCTCTCTCTCTCTCTCTCTCTCTCTCTCTCTCTCTCTCTCTCTCTCTCTCTCTCTCTCTCTCTCTCTCTCTCTCTCTCTCTCTCTCTCTCTCTCTCTCTCTCTTCTATCTATCTATCTATCTATCTATCTATCTATTTATCTATTTATCTATCTATCTATCTCTGTATCTATCTCTGTATCTATCTCTGTATCTATCTCTGTATCTCTGTATCTCTGTATCTCTGTATCTCTGTATCTCTGTAATGTATCTTCAGTTTAACGTCTATTCACATTTTGTGATTTTAGACAAACAAAAACAAGCAAACAAACAAACAAAAAACAAAACAAAACAAAACAAAAACCTGAAAGAGTTAACAATAAACTGAAAAATGTCATTTAACAATGCTGAAATAAGAAACTAATCCTAACACTACAAAAACTGGATTATTGGACTTCTTTTCAACGCTAACACAATGTCCAACAGCAAAGAAGGTTCAGACAAAATCTGATCCAGTGACAAACTAGGTACAGCAAGTAAAAATGTTTTTAAATGTTCACAATTGAAAATGACATGACTATTTGTAATCTTCTCACCACAAATACAGTTTACATCTTTCACGTATTTTGTCCTGAATGCGTTTAGTTTAACTCTATAAATGAGGGATGACACATTTCTCCGATTATACCAACCAGAAACTTTGTTACATACTAAAGCATTCTGAAAATCTATCACATTGCTTGTGCGGCTATTATACGGACAATAGCCAGACTCATTTATCTTCTTTCTGAAATGCTTCCAGCAAGCGTTTTGTAGCAAGTTATATCCCTCATGCAGAGATAAGGCAACATTTATTTCACAAGAATTATTTTTACACCTGGCTCCAAACTTTGCAAGGCAGTCAACTTTTTCATTAAAATAGATACCAGTATGTGAGGGAACCCAACAGAAAGTAATAGTGCTACCTCTTAAAATCAAAAAGTGTACCAGATGCCTGATTTCAGTGATGAGGTCTTTTCTTACTTTAGAAGTAGAATTGTTTAAAGCATGCAAAACCGATTTAGAATCGACACACATAAGGATGTTGAATATGTTTTTAGGGAAGTCAAGTACATGGTATAATGCCAACAGAATGGCAGTTAGCTCAGCTGTAAATATAAATTTATTTTTTTCCCAGGTTGAAAGATCGTTCTACTTTCAATGATGGGATAATGAAAGCTGCACCTGTCTCATTAGTATTTAGAACAGACCCATCGGTATAGATTTTGAGATGATCAGGGTAAGTGGTTTGAATATGTTCCTTTACTAATGATGTAAGAATGTTAACATTGTCAACTTTTCTTATAGAAGAATAATCAATGTCAAAATGAGCTTTAAGCAGTTCCCAAGGTGGACAGGGAGCTGACTTTACCTCTGATTTAGCTACTTCATTTGGGTTAAGTTCTGAATGTTTAAAAAGTGTAGAGGTATACGTGCTAATTGTGGTAAGTGAGCTAATAGTTCTTGCTCTTTTCGGAAAGTGAAAGTCAGACTTTATCTGGACTTCTTTTTCAACATTGCTATCATTTGCTGTACTTCTTAGAACATATTTTGCCACAGCAAGTTGTCGATATTCATTCAAAGGCAGAACCCCTACTTCTTTATATGTGCCTATAGATGAGGCATGAGGTGGTACACCTAAAGCAAGTCGAAAAGCTTTACAATCAAGACTCTGGATTTTCTTAAGCAAGTAATTTGGAGCACTGAAAAAGACTTCTTGTCCATAGGACAGTCTTGAGCGCACAAGGGACAAGGATAGATGCTTTAATACAGAAGTATCTTGCCCCCATGGTTGTTTACTGGTAACTTTTAAGAAGTTAAGAACTTTTTTAGCTTTAGTTGCCAAGTATTCAATATGTTGATTCCACATTAACTTAGAAGTAAGGTATACTCCTAAAAATTTCACTGCTTGTTTGTATTCTAGATATTCTCCATTAATTCGAAAATTAGGTAAATCTTGTGGGTCAACACCGTTGTTAAAAAGGACAAGGTTGGTTTTTTCAGGTGAAAGTGAGAGACCATTTTCAAAAAGATAACTACTGAGTTTGTCAATTTCTTTTTGATATACATTTTGATAGAACTTCAACTGTCTTTTGGGTGTTTTCTTTTTCATTGTAACATCCATCCACATGCATATGTCGTCAGCATATTGTACAAGAACAGCACTGCTTGATAAAAGTCTAGGAAGATCATACAATAAAATATTGAATAGATAGGGTGATATTACTGAACCTTGTGGGATACCCATGTGTGGTGATCTTGGAGTAGAATAACAATTTCCAAC
>JASPKP010004293.1:2500-5000 GCA_030674155.1 Stramonita haemastoma | reverse complement strand
CTGACAGGTGTCACAGGCCCCCTGATGACGTTGGTTGTGTTCATAATAGGAGGAAAGTTCCACAAGAAGACAACAGTAGGGACAAAATGTTTTAATGCCTTGTTCCTATGGGATAACTTTCATGTTATCACGGAAAGTCTCTACTTCAGACTTTTAGGACAAGATCTTATTCCATGGCATTTTCTTTAGCCCTTGTCAAGTCATGAGAGTCTTGAGCTGGGGAATTTTAAATCCCGAGAAAAAGTTGTTTTATTTCTGTCAGATTTATCTGATGTGCCAGTATTTCTTGATATGATTTGTTATCTCTCACAACTTGAGGACACAGCACACAAATCCAACATCACTCAGTTAAGAGTGCTATATTTAGCGTGCCCTTTCCTCTTACTTGGTGCCATTGTGGTCAGTTCCTGCTATAAATAGCACCAGCTGGCCCCATAATTATGGGCTGGGGTGGGATGGATTAATTAGCAGCTGAGAGGAGCTGAAAGTGGGGGAAACTGACAGCTGTGAGGACATTGCTCCTCAGAGCCTCTACTCAAATGACATTCAAAAGAAGTCGGTGTACAAGTGTATCAAATGCCTTGCGTTGCTATTGCTTCTTAGCCATGTTACTGTTCTTGTTCCTTCCATGCTGTGCACTGGATGTCCCCGTTTCTCTAGGTATTGATAGGAGAAGTTTTTTCAGTGTATTTCTGGTGGGCTTGTTCTCCTGTGAGACGTTGTTTGTAATCCTTCACATACTAAAAGGAGGCTAAAGGAAATAGAGTTTAAAATCTTGTAGAGGTGTGTGTGTGTGTGTTTTTTTTCTTTTATATCGAGGATAATGTAACAAGCACTCATGTGTGTTTTTTACACCTAGTCCCGTGTGTATGCAGTTTTGTACATCTTGTCATCTGTTCCCACCAGCACAGAATGGCCTACTCTTTCGAAAAACGTAACAGGATTTAACGTGTGTGCAAGATGTTATACGTGCGTTCGCACACGGGACCTCGGTTTATAGTCTTATCCGAAGGACTTGTGGGGAGAGTGGAGTCAGCTCTATGTTGTGTGTGTGTGTGTGTGTGTGTGTGTGTGTGTGTGTGTGTGTGTGTGTGTGTGTGTGTGTGTGTGTGTGTGTGTGTGTGTGTGTGTGTATGTGTGTGTGTGTGTGTGTGTATGTATGTGTGTGTGTGTGTGTGGTGTAAGAGTTTGTGTGTATGTGTGTATGTGTGTATGTGAATGTGTGTGCGTGCGTCTGTGTGTGTGCATACACGCATGCGCAAGTTTGTAAATTTGTCTGTTTTTATTTGTGTGTGTATGCGTGTGTGGGTGTGCACGCGCGCACGTGCCCGATCTGTGCGTGGATGCACCTAAATGTGTGAGGAAGTGTACACATGTGTGCTTGTACGACTGTGCATGAAAAATATCTTTCCTTCGACACTTCGTTTTGTTCCGATGGGGGTAAGTCCGGGAGCAGACATAGTTAGTTTTGAAGACATGAAGGGGGGTGTGATGGCAGCAGTGTGACACCTCCAGCCTGTAGTGATGAGGACAGACAGCTGGGGTTTCAAACACCACAGTGATGCCGGAGTCTGCAGTAGGGGAGGCTGGTGTGTTTTGCTTGGTGGATGGGTTGCCTTGCTGTTTAGCTAGCTAGCTAGTTATCTATTCTTCTGTTACCATGTCTGTTTTTATTTTTTATTATGTTTAGTCATCTGTGTGTTTTGTTTTGATTAGTTAATTCAATTAGTTATTATCTTATCTATGTTATTTAAGTTGCAAGTTTTCCTTTCTTTGTTTATTCATCTATTCATTGGTAGATTCTCTCATTCATTGCTTTATTCTTTTATCCGTTCATATTTCCCTGTTGGTATGCCAGGGGCCTGTCAGTATAAATCTCTTCCCCGCCTTCTGGAAATTGTGTGCTAGAAATTCTCTCTTCTATCCCTCTCTTTGTGTCTGCCTTGTTCCTATTTCTACTTGTCCCCTTCTTCTTGTCTATTCTCTGCCTTCCTGGTCCATTTTCTTGCCTTTTTTTCTAGAAAGACGTAAAGATAATGATCCTCTCCCAAACCTAAGGCGATTGTGCTGGGCCAGACTTTTCAGGTGCTTAACGGCAGCACAACGTATTTTCACTCATAGGGCAGAGAACAATAGTCTCTGCCTGAACGGTCGACCAAGAAAAAGAAAAATAATTCGTTCCTTTATTCAATAATCTGTTTGTTGACTTCTTGCATATTACTTTTCATTTTGGCCACATATGTTTTAGTTAATTCTATGTATATAGTTATCAGGTTTCTCTTGATCTTGCATGTATACATAATATGCTTTAAATTGTTTGTTTTATCTAATAGCGTCAAAGTTTTTATGCTGCCTCTCATTTTAATAAACTCATTGAATGCCTTAAAAAAAAACTTGTTTAGGCTTTGATGAGAAAACTGAACATCTGATCTCAAAAGAGCAGAATTGAAACAAACTTGTTTAGGTGTTTTTTTTTATATTTTGTGCTGCTCTCTGTGTT
>JASPKP010004292.1:0-17897 GCA_030674155.1 Stramonita haemastoma | reverse complement strand
CCCCCCGTTGGTGGGGGGTGGGTGTGGTGAAATTGTTGTTTTTTGTTAGTATTGTTTTGTGCTGTATTGCATTGGTTGTGTTTTATGGTTGCCCTTTAGTGGTTGTTCTTAGTGCGTTTTTTTGTCTGTACTGCATTGTATTGTATTGGTTCAACCAATATGATTCAATAATTGTTCAAAAACACAAGTCAGTAACAGACGGGGAAGAACTAAAAGCCATGTTTTATTTTAGTCCCGCTCTTGCGGAAAGGGCCCCTTTTGTCCCCGTGCTTTGCGAACAATAAAGCACAAAGCCTACTGACAAACTTAGGCTATATCAAAAAGCTTTTAGACCTTGTGCCCTCAAGTTAAACAAAAAAATAACTATAAGAACAAATATACAACTGACGGGATAAAAGAAATTAAATTCAAAGAACAAACAAGTACTAAATAAGTGCTCTTTTTTTAATGAACCAGGGGAAAGGCACACCACACACACACACACACACACACACACACACACACACAACACACACACCACCACACACACACACACACACACACCCCACAAAGGTTACAGGAGCCCATTTCGTGAGTGAAGTTGTTGTGCGTCCCTTTTCTTAAAAACACTCTGGGAGTCACCCAGGTTGTGCACTCTTGACTCACTCATCCTACCTGGGAATCACTGTGAGATTGAAATTGCACACTAAATGAGAAGTTTGCGTGCATGGCTGGTTTTCGAGAACTTCGCCATACAGGCAGTTCATACTCCGACTTCAGAAAATATTTTGTCCTTTAAAGGAGAGTTCAAGGTGTTATGTTTCAGAGCTTGTCATGGCTGAAGTCAAATGAACACAACATTTTACAACATAACAACATTATAGTGTAGGCCTTGGCAATTAGCTGACATCAATAACGGACACAGCTTTTGGCTTGGGCCAGAAAAGGGCGAAGATAACACGTAGTGTGGGAAAAGGAGAGAATTACAGGTGGCCAAGATGTAGGCTAACAATGCAGCCATCTGCAGTTATAGATGGCATAAGGTTACATTCTTGCGTTTTCATTCTATTGGATTGCATTGTGTTTTTGTATTGCGTTGTGTTACACCATACTGTAATGTAATTACTGTATTGTTTGTTTTGTATCCTACTCTTCTTCTTCTTCGTCGTCGTCGTCGACTTCGAACGCTCAGGCAGCAACTGTTCTTGCCTGCCACCATGAATGAAAATGCGTTGCGTTAGCCGTAGGCCCAGCGCATCCGACTTCGGCGTGGGAGAGAATTGTTATCTTTTAAGTCTTTCTGGTAAAAAATGCAAGAGAATAAACCAAAAAGTCAGGGGAAAGACAAGAAGGAGGTGACAGGAAGAAAAGGAACAAGGCAGAAACAAAGAGAGGGATAGAAAAGAGGGGCTTCCTAACTCAGAATTCACAGAAGGTGGGGATTTTAATCATTACTGACAGCCTCTGACATCACCATGGAGAAATTTTCTATTCTATTCTATTCCATTATGTGGTATAGTATTGTGTATCACTGTGTGACGGCAAAATTTTCTCTGTGTGAAATTTGAGCTTCTCTCCCTGGAGAGAGCGTGTCACTACAAGAGCACTGCCATCCATTTTTCCCTTGCCTGCAGGTGTGCTTGAGTGTGCAAGAAAAGAAGAAAAAGGAAAAGAAAAGACTTTTACATTTCAACTCTTTATCTTTCTCCTTGCAACAGTCTATGTCTGTCTGTCTGTCTGCGTCTGTCTTTCTGTGTACAGTCTATGTCTGTCTGTCTGTCTGCGTCTGTCTTTCTGTGTGTGTGTGTGTGTGTGTGTGTGTGTGTGTGTGGTGTGTGTGTGTGTGTGTGTGTGTGTGTGTGTGTGTGTGTGTGTGTGTGTGTGTGTGTGTGTGTGTTTTACAGTGTCAAAACTGGAGAAGTTTTGAGTTACAAAAGTTTGGGAACAATTATCGAAAACAATTTTGTCTTGGTGTGTGCATACATGTCATCTCACGACGAAAATTGCCTCCAAACCTATCATTAAATAGGAAAAAACTTTCTGTATAAAAAACTTTCTGGATTTGTACGCTAGGAAATCTTTTTTATTCATTCATTCAATTTACTGTAGATTATACGTATACCCTACGGGGCTTAGCCAGTGATCATCTATTTAAACCATAAACCAGTGTTCATAAACGAGCTTTCAAAATAGTGATAAAATAAGTCATCAATATCCTTCCTCTTAAAACAAGGCTGCTGTTTAACAAAGGGAAACTAATGCATAAAATCCTTCGTGGTAATGCCCCTTCTTCACTTAGCATATTCAACGTAAACAACTTTCGATATTCACATGACAGCAACCTGTTAAGGTATGCTTGTGTTTTTGTGACACTTTTTGTGAATAAAATCTGTTTAAACCATGACAACAACCTACTTCAATCAGAAAATATTATGTTAAAATAAATCCATCTAGTGCATTCTGGAAGCTGTTGTCTCCCAACCTTTCTAAAAGATGAAACATTGTCAAAATTCAGAGTAGGTTTGAGTTTTCTGTGACCCATGAAAAGTCACACTACTCTCACACACTTTTTTTTTCATCCTGAAACTTCCTACTCTACCACCTTTTTTTTTTCAACATAGACTAGCCTCCTCAATGGTACATAAATTGCCTCACAGATGTATAATCAGCTTTTATTATTATGCATTGCAGTTAATTGTCTTGTTTTTCTTTTCATTCAAATTACCTTCTCTCTCTCTCTCCTCTCTCTCTCTCTCCTCTCTCTCTCATCTCTCTCTCTCTCTCCTCTCTCCTCTCTCTCTCTCTCTCTCTCATACACAAATCAACCCCCAACCCCAACCCCTCTACAACATCCTCACACACACAAATCACCACAGCCACCAGCACCCTCCACTCATTTCACTCATCCCAGCCCAAGTTTCCATCCTTTGTTAATCTTTCCAAATATATGGGAAAGAGTGTTAGTATGGGGTTTTTTCTGTCCTCTTCCTGTTTTTTATTCCATCCAAGCAGGCGAGACAAGGAGACGGACAAAATAGAAAAGAAGGGTAAGCACTGCGAACACACAGAACCAGACACAGACGGACAGAGAGACATGCACACACACACACACACACGCACACGCACACGCACACACGCCTACCCTTTGCCCATAGTCACGATATGCACACACACACACCACACACACACACACACACACACACACAACACACACACACACACACACACACACACACACACACTACCACCATTACCTCCAATGACCCATTTTAATTTCCACAAGTCCAATTTTTAATGTTCCTATTTCTTTAAAAAAAAAAATTTTTTTTTTTTTTTAATTAGCAGAAAAAACCGAAAGGAAAAAAGGGTGCACGGAAGAAAGAAAGAAATCGTATTCCTCTTTTCTTCATCCTTTTCACATAACAGGACAAACAGACAAAATAGAAAAGAAATGTAGATATTGCACACTCTCTCTGTCTCTCTCGTGTCTATCTACCTGTCTGTCTGTCTGTATCTGTCTGTCTCTGTCTCTGTCTCTCTCTCTCTCACACACACACCCCACACACACACACACACACACACCACACACACACACACACACACACACACACACACACACACGCAAGCACACACACAAACCACACACACACACACACACACACCAATACACACACACACACACACACACACACCCCACACACACACACACACACACACACACACACACACACACACGTAAACACACCGACACACCGACACACACACACACACACACACACACACACACCCCACACACACACCGACACACACACACACCGACACACACACACAACACACACACACACACACACACACACACACACACACACACACACACACACACACACACACACGGTACCCTCCACCCACCGAGCAAGCAAGCAAACTAACGGATTTTTTCACTCGGGCCAAAACGTCATATGGTTCCGGCATGCAGACCGATTGATCCCTCTTTCTGCACAGCCACTGAAGGGCAACGGTTACCATGGCAGCAAAGCAACAGCTCCGCGGGGTGCCAGAGGAAGACGGGGCTGAAGAGTTTTGTGCTCCGACGGGTCCCTTAATGCCGCGAGCTGATTGTTTTCCACGGTTCAAATCCTCTCTCTCTCTCTCTCTCTCTCTCTCTCTCTCTCTCTCTGCTCTCTCTCTCTCTCTCTCTCTCTCTCTCTTTTCTCTCTCTCTCTCTTTTCTTTTCTTTTCTTTTCGGTTTCGACCCGGGCTGGTCTGTTCGTTCGGCCTACCTGTGCAATTAATTTCACAATCGACAGAATCCTTTTTTTTTCTTTTTTTAATCCGAGCCCACCCACCAACCATTCCATTCTCGCTGCATCATTTACCTCCCCCCCCCCCAAAACTGCCGCCATCTTTGCTTTCCCTCCCTCCCTTCCCTCCTCAATCTTTTCCCTACTGTCGTTCTCAGCTCTTTAATTTCTTATAGAGTTGTACAAGTAATTGAAGTTTCCAGGGAAGCGAAATTGAGATTTAATTGTAATTGCAGCTTGCCGTTCAGCAACTCATGCGCGTGCTTCAAAACTGATGCACACGTGCGCGCGCGCGCGCTTCGCTCTAACGAACAAATATGAAATTATTATGTCAGAGCACTCAAGATGCAACAAAAAAAATCATTTTAAAAAAACACGACTTTGGTTTTCCGCTTGTACATGCACGCATACTTTAGGCATACAAGCACGCATTGCCAACATCCGTCCATGCTTACAATCACTTGCTGCGCAAGCATGCACGCATTGGCATGTCGCATACTCTAAGGTGTTCATATTTTGGGGAAGGGGTATGCGTGTGTCCGTACGCGCAGACACATACGCATGCCCACACACGCACACTCATGCACGCACGCGCACACACACACACACACACACACACCACACACACCACACACACACACACACACACAAACCACCCTTGCTCCCTTTACTATATAATCTATGTTCTGTCTGGGTGTATGCGCGTGCACTCGTCGCTCGTGCGTGCATGAATGCATGTCCGTTGTGGTGTGGGGGGGGTGCATGTGCATGCGTTACGTACGTTTGTTGTTCGTGAATGCATGTGTGTGCGCGCGTGCGTGTGTAGTGCGTGTGTGCGTGCTGTGTGTGTGTGTGCGTGCGTGCGCGCGCTGGCGTGTGTGCGTGACTGTATGTATGGGATAGTAATGGTGGCAGTGGGTAGTTAAACCGCTCCAACAGGCGTATTGACAAACTATTTGGGAAAAAACCGACATTGACAACAAAACGGCCAGGACTGACAGGACTGTGTCAATATTTTCTACATCACTCTACCGCTACAACAGCCTTGATTAGTTTTCCAAATTCTTCGACATGGTTTAGTCCAGCTTTTAGAAAGTAACAAATCAATACTCTTTTCAAGGGATTGTTCGTACCCTCTTTCAGTGTGTTTACCTCTGTCTCTGTCCTCCTCTGTCTCTACCTTGTCTGTCTGTCTGTCGGTCTCTCGGTCTCTGTCTCTATCTGTCTGTCTCTGTCTCTGTCTCTCCTCTGTATGTGTGTAGTGTGTATGTGTATGCGTGCATGCGTGGTTTGCGTGTGTGTGTTGTGCCGCGTGCGGCTCGCATTCCATGTGTGCGTGTGTGCGTGTGAGTACGCCTCTATTGCTATCTAGTTCAGCCCTTTTTATCAAAATCATGTGCTTATTATTTTTTTTAATGTGGAGCATCAAAACAGCGAAATCAATTTTTAATTGTTCTTGTATAGCTACAACAATCTTGGGAGAAACAATCCTTATGGAGACCAGCCATTATCAAAAAAAACAAGTTTGAGTAACAAAGTCTAGTCTGCAGAGTCGTGAACAGAAGACAAGAGACTCGGTCTGTTGGTACTGTAGCCCTTTTCCTTGAGGGTAGACTGTCAGTCACAATGCCTATAAACCCTGGTGGAGCGGTCCCACAGGGACATGAAAGGGGTAAGACACAGCCTTGATGGGAGGGCACCCCCAGACATGAAAAAAATACCCCATCCACTACAATGATAAATAAAGGCGTTCAGGAACGCCCCCAGGGGGGGTCAGTTTTTGTATGCCTAAAAATGAAACTCTAAAAAGCCTAAAAAGGGTTTAAGGCCTTTGGGTCTGTGTCATTCTTTTGGGGGGAGGGTTGACAGAGGGCCAGGATCACTTCAAATCGTTGGGGAATCGCACTCTCCCAGAATTCTACCCCTTTTTTAGCTCAGTCCCGCGTTTGATCATTTTTTGACTTTGAATAAATACAGGGTTATCTTTTGAAAAGGTTTGTTTGTTTTAAAACAAAACACGTTCCCTTCCGTTATGCCTCTGGTCCACTATTAGTGGTTATAGACGCACATGCATTCTGGGAATGAGTGTCATTAATATGCATCATAACAATTGAAATCTTTCCAAATCAGTTTTCAGTCTCAGCTGATGACCACGTTTGGCAGAATAACAGAAACTGTATTTCCGTTTGATTACTTTTATATGACTTAAACATGTCGTTTGGGGTGGGGGGGGGGTGACGGGAAGGTGTTGGGGGAGGTACTATGTGACAACAACTGTTTTTTTGCAGTGAATAGTGGAAATAACATACTACAACAGTAAATCAACTACAAGAAATCAAATCCCCCCCGACCCCCCCCAAGAAAAAAAAAATGTTGGTCTGCTTGGGTGTTTTTTTTTTTCGTCCTCAGCTATAGCTCAAAAGTTCACCAATCATG
Organism: Stramonita haemastoma; assembly: GCA_030674155.1. Classification (NCBI taxonomy): domain Eukaryota; kingdom Metazoa; phylum Mollusca; class Gastropoda; order Neogastropoda; family Muricidae; genus Stramonita; species Stramonita haemastoma. The sequence goes on along the minus strand of JASPKP010004292.1, from coordinate 11,181 downwards.
AGACTTTGTGTATCGACCATTTTAGGGGCCCCAACCATTAGGTAGCCGTCATTCCACTTCGGAAGTAGTGGCAGTGGTGTTGTGCTATACACGACACCATATGTGCATATCATAATGGTTCTATAATGGCAGAGCTAGTCCTCTTACCAACAAACTCAACCATTTTCCCAAAGGGGATACAAACCCCTCAGTGGCAGCTTCATTAAATGATTTCTTCAAGCTTTCGCTCTCTTTTCTCTAGTTTCTGTTTTCCCCAAGTGTCTTTTTTGTGTCAGATGTCAACTCACGTGGCATCAGATGGTGTCCTGGTAAGCAGTCCCCAGAGAACCGCGAAAGGTTGTTGGTGGATATGCCCTCCGGGGAAGTCAGTTCAGTGTGATAGAGAAACGATCCACTCATTCTGTCATTTTGATTCTTTAACAGCCCCCCCATGACTGAAACAGTACACCACACATCAATATAGTCCAGTGGAAGAAAAGTAAAACAGGACTTACTTTAATGAGCATGACTAGAAGGTCCTGTCACAATTGTAATGATTAACATTATTTTAAAATTATAGACAAGGAATATGATTTATTAACTTACGTTTATATATTCATTGTGACTAAACTTGATTAAAATTCTGTTTTGTAAACAATTTGAAACGAATCAAAACAGTGAATTGTAAGCTATTTAAGTGCATATTTATTCCTTGAAGGTTAAAAGACAAGTCAAGGCTTTAGCTTTCAAATAAAATTACAACTGATTGTTACATAGTTCTCTTCGTTGTCATGGTGTCCAGTATGGTTAATAGTATTCGGTGGTTTTTTATTTAAAGGAAAGAAAAAATATAAAGGCTTCTGTTATTGAATGTATTTTTGTGTAGGGAGTGTAAAATAAAAAAAAAAAACCCACTAAACCCACCCACAAAAATACCACAAAACATAATCACAAAACAGGTTTCTTTACATAAATTCATTATCTGTGATGCTTTAGTTTTTTAATGAGATGAAAGGTCAAACACACTGAAAAGTAGGGCCGATGATACAATGTGACTACAGCCACTCTTTATAGAATCAGGAAAGACAGACGCCCGGAGATAAGCATGTATTTAAACACAGATATGACCCCCCCCCCCCCCCTCGCTCCCCCCTCCCCCTCGCTCCCCTCTCACTGCATCATATCCTTGTGGGTTTCCATTTCACCTCCCACAAATGCTTGACCAGAACCCACCATACGCAGCCAGACCCCAGGTTTGTTTCTGTCTGGCCCCTAGTGAGTTTATACGAAGTCTTCAAATAGAAAACAGTTGTTTTTTTTTAATCTGCAAGGAGAAAAAGAGTCTTCCCTGGCAAAAATTACTTTGTAGAAAGAACCCGCTACTATCATGGAAAATAACTAGCCAAATCATACAGGGTTTGTTGGTTTGTTTTGTTTTTTGTTTCTTTAATTTTTTGGAAATAGTTTAGTGGACCTGCTCTGATGGGGAAGTGCTCTCCCTGGACGCGAGCAGCCTGAATTGTTTAAGCAGAGAAATCTGCTGCAATTTTTTCTTACTCTTTGATTGAATTGTTTGATTCCTGGCGTGCGTGCAATTACTAGCGTCATGTGAGGTTTTCCTTTTTTACATCCAGTGTTCCTTGTGTATGCAGCTTTGTCAAGTTTGTCATTGTTCCCACCGGCATATCATTAAATGGGGCCCTTCTCTCCGAACAGTGGGACAACGTTTTAATATTTGAGCAAGCTATTCTGTGACTTCTGTCCGTCCAAAAGACTTTCCATTGAAAGTGCTTATAGAACGTGTAGGTCGATACATGCTCTGTGTTGTCCTTGATACTTAATTCGCAGAAGGCTTGATACTTAGTCCTTCTGGCATCACTATCGTGTTTGCAGTCCTTCTCGGAGTTCAGGATTCAAATGTCTCGGTGTGTAATTTTAAGGGAACCTTATCACACCATCTTCACATCCATCACCCTACCTACAATCGATGGATTGAGAAAAATATGTGTGCGTGTGTTGCGTGTGAGTGCGTGTGTGGCATACACACACGCACACACACATCGCTAAGCAACGCTCGGCGCACACACCACACATAAACCGGCGGAAGGGCGCCTCAAACATATTCTAGTCAAGACAAGCTCGGTGTGGGAGGCATGCATTTTGAAAAGCAACAATCGTCAAACCAAATAACCATAAAAATACATTTTTTTGGTAATATGAACACAACAAATCAGCAAACCATACCAACAAATTACCAAACAGGAGAGAGAAAAAAACCTGAGGCGGGTGGGTTGGCAAGTTTTTGGTGAGGTAACTCTAAATGAATGCTGCCACTCAAACTAGATGTGCTTTGTGTCCCCCAGTTGGCCTGGGTGGTCTGGTTTCAGCGACTGGGGCGAGACTCAGAGTTATCTGTCCTGCTGACCTGTATTGGTGGCGCCGAGGACCGGATATGGGTATGGTGTAGGTACCAGCGTGGACAGTGATGACCACTGTCCCATCAACCGTGGTGGGACATTTTCGCGTGCGAGGATCACAGCAAGTCCTGATTGCAATTTGTGGTGTGCCTGGATTGGAATTGCCAGTTGTGTCCTGTGTGTGTGTGTGTGTTGTGTTGTGTGTGTGTGTTTTTTTGGTGCGTGTGTGTATTTTTGTGTGTGTGTCTGTTTGTGTGTGTGGTGTTGTGGGTGTGTGTGTGGTGTGTTGTGTGCTGGAGGATATTATTGACTCATTTGGTTATTGTTTCTGTAAGTAATATTTGTTGTGTTGCTCCATGCGGTTGGGATTTTTTGTTGCACTGATTGTATCCGATTGTCAACACTTCAGCCCTATTTTTCAGCCTGGAACTTTGGGCCACTCTCCTCGAGAGAGTGTGTCACCCACAAGAAGGGCGCCACATTTTTCTAATTGTATTGTAAACCACTTTCAGTGGGGCAGATTTGAGTTTTCTCTGTATACAAATTCAGAATTACTGTTTTCACAAAGGCGAGTGTTTGTCAGTTTTAAAAACATGAGGGAAAATTCAACTGTTGCACTTATTGTTTGTTTTCCTGATTACAAGATACCTTTTTTCACAAAAATTTTGCCAGAGACAGTTTTTGTGTCTGCGGGTAATCTAACATTTCTCCTAAATTTTGTTTGCACATGCGGAATTTGTCTTATGCTGAAAACATGGGCTCCATCCAGCTATCAAGACCAAGTGAATGGGGTTAAGTTTGGATTCCAATATGGGTATAGAACTTGCCACTTTCCCTGTTCCTAAGGTGGTGTTTGTTTTACTGTGTGAGTGCCCTCCAGACCCTTATCCCATCTTTTCTTCTCTGTGTAATTTGTTTCCCCTGGTGAGGGTGGTTTTATCTGCAGATTTTTTCAGGGGCAACTCACTGTTGCCCTAGGTTCTACTTACAATGTATAGAGTATTTAATGCGCCGCCATACCTCCTCAGATTACCATCTCTTGGTAAAAGCTAGCTATCAAACAGCTTATCTTAAATGACAGGCTCCTTACTTTCTTCTTATTTAATGATTTGTTATTATTTTTCTTCCTGTTTGTGTAAATTCGCGTCGCAAAAACCCTTTTCCCAAAATATTTTTAGAAAAGACACCAAGTATCCAATATCTGTTGAAAAAACTCGGTTCTCTCTTCTCTTCTCTCTACTCTCTCTCTCTCCTTCTTCTCTCTCTCTTCTCTCTCTCTCTCTCTCTCTTTCTTCTTTTTCTCTTCTGCGTCTGACTGTCTGTCTGTCTGTCTTGTCTCTGGTCTCTGTTCTCTCTATCTTTCTCTCTCTCTTGGGAACATAATGACAAGCTTTCAAACACTGCATACACCATGGGGACCCTGGTGTAAAAGCCATGAGGGCTTATTCCATTAGTCCGTCCATATAAAAGAATCTCTCTTCTCTCTCTCTCTCTCTCTCTCTCTCTCTCTCTCTCCTTCTCTCTCTCTGTTGTGTGTGTGTGTGTTGTGTGTGTGCGTAGTGTGTGTTGTCGTGTGTGTCGGTGTGTGTTTGTGTGTGTAGGTGGTGTCGTCGTGTGTGTTCGTGTGTGGGTTGTGTGTGTTGTTTTGTGTGTGTGTGTGAGGCGTGTGTGTTCATGGTCCATTGAGTTTTAACGTTATTGTGGCAATAGGCTAACACTAACGTCAGCAGGGGTTGGACATGTGAAAATGCCATCAGGGGCTTTCTCTCTAACGGGGTTCAAATACAAATCCTCCAATGGCACAAGCATTTCCTATTCGAGGGCATGCAGTGCAAGGAACAATACTTGTTCATTATTTTTGCCAGGCAAAAGAGAAAATCCAAAATCATTTGCTTACTGAAAGGAGTGTTGTTTGTCTGTGTGTTTTTTTTTCTTTTATTCTTTTATAGTGCAGGTAATGAGAATAACGCGTGGTGTGCTTTTTACATCTTAGTCCTTGGGTGTATGCGGTTTTGCAAATTTTGTCATCTGTTCCACTAGCACACAATGGCCTCCTACTCTTTCCAAAAAGCGGAAAACAGGCTTTAATGGGTGGGCAAGTGTTCGCATGATGTTCTGCGTGGTGTTTATTATGGTTTGATACATGGGCCATGGAGCTAAAGTATTGGGATGAAGGCATCAAACCCTGAAATTCTCTCCACAGGATAGCTTCCGACCACCTAGCTGCCAAAAATCAAAACTGAACGTCCTGGCATGACACAGAACATCACCATCAGCTTTCATGAATCCAAAAATGATCTGTTCCATGATCAACATGACCATATTTGTGCAGCATATGTGAAATGTGTGACAACCTAACCAGGGAGATATTGAAAGAAGGATACAAAGCAATGAGAGAGATGCTTTCGCAAACTCCTTGGTATCTCATACAGGGGTGACCTCACTATATGAGGAAGTGAAAAATCACAACGATCAAAAACACCATTGGCCATATGAAGAGCTTCCTGACATCAGTGACGAAATGCACAATTAACAAGTAGTTCTGGGCATGTCACTACGAACTTGGAACTGGCCAAATGAGAACAGTACACGGAGAACGATGAAGAGGTAGCCAGAGAAAATGCTGGGGAAGGACATCAGAGAGGGGGACTGGCTTGGGTGGAACACTTTACTGCAGGACCGCAAGGGACCACACAGAAAGAAGTGATTGAAGGAAGCTGGTTTGCACATAGTCCTAATTGGGCCCCCACGAGTCAAGGGACTACAGGGTAAGTGTAGATGTGAAGGTGATCTGTCACTGTAATATTTCATTTCGTGCAGTTCTTTCTCATGCTTTTTTTATGCTCTCTACAACTCAGCTCTATTGTTGTCACTTCAAGATACTTTGTAGGGCCTTAGGGTAGTATCCTGTGTGACTGGTCCTCAGAGAACAGGCATTTTTCTTTAACACAAGCAACATGAGTCATTGAGTCAGCTGCTGCTGCAGTGGGGGTTCTTTTCTTTTTTTATGTTTGCTTTTTCGGTATTTCCTCTGTTGGTTCAACTTTGATAGCTGCTTCTAAAACTGGTAGGTTCTCGAGGTTGCATGATTTGCAAACAAGCTAGGTGTGGTTTGTATGGTTTAGATTGAATTCATAACACACAGGTTAGCTAGGGGAGGGACTCAATCACATGCAATCTCACCGACAAAATACATGTCCAGCAAATAGATAGCTACAAGTGTGGACCTGAATGCAGAAAAGGGGGGGTATTTAGTCTCTAGGTTCTTTCCTTGGTTATTTTTCCCCACTAATTGCACGCATCACAGTGTTCTCTGGCTGGTGGCCAACCCCACAACTGGCTGCTGACCATGGATAAAAGCCCTGTGGGTATTCCCAACTCTGAGATAGCAACATGCATGCTGAGTAGGCTGGAATGGGAAGATAAACTGTAATGAAGCAGAAGACATGCAGGACAGAGAGGTTACAAAAGATTAAAGAACAGCAGCCACAAACCCATTATAATGCATCCATTAGCCGTGTCATTGATTTGGTTGTCTGTTTTTTCCTTGTAAATAATTCATCAATCTGAGGTTAGCAGATCATTGTTCATCTCATGTTGTTGATCTTTCACTCTCAATGACTTCTCCCAACTACCCCACCCCTCATCCATCATAATTGTTTGGTTTCTAGTTAGCGGTTTTTCTCTTTGTCAGTGATACACACAGTCATTCATTCATATAACCTTTGTTTTTTTATATTGTCAATAGAATCTTATGTGTCAGTCCCATACATGTCAGTCCAAGTATTTGTTCCACACAGTTTATATATCATCAGTCTGTGACCTTACCTGCCTGCCAAACATAGTTGGTTGGTCTAGTTTTGTTTACTTTCTTGTGCAATCCTTCTGCCCACCTGTGCCTGGTCTGTTATAACTGTAAGTCTTGTTGTCAGTCGTCTACTGTTGTCCTTCTCTCCTTTGTCAGTCATAGCTGGTATCTCTTCTTCTTAGTTCTTCTTTCATCAAACATTGTCCCACTGAGCCAATTACTTAGTTGTTTTTTCTTTTAGTTTTTGTTCTACTCGTCAATCTTTTACACACCTCAATCGAAACATTAGTCATTAACCCAGGTGGGCCTTTCTTTTTGTCAATAAAGCACACACCTGTCAAGTCATACAGCCCTAGATGTGTTCTTCCTCGTCAATATTGCACACCATGGCAATTCACTTAATCATGTCAATCAATCATTCACACCAGGTCACCTGCACAGGGCAATCTCTCCCTCCAAGTCCTGGACCTTGTCACTCATCATGAAAGGTCAGGTCACCGCACACAGCACTGAAATTCTTTGTGTGTGGTAACTAGCATCATTGTGTTTTCCTGATGAGAGATTGTAGGCGATTCATAGTGTGCCAAGTCTGTTTCTAAAGTGGCTGTAAATGGCCATGACTTCACTACTACCCGAATGAGAAGAAAAAAGTCAGATTGTGCATGTACTTTGCTCTGCTCACAAATGGCTTTGATATGTTCCTTTGATATGTTGCTGGTGTGGCTGTACCCGTTCCTAAGCTTAGCATCCTGGGGATCACACAAGAAATGCGCCCCTCTGTCTCACTCTGTCCCAACCTGGGAATCACTCGTGAGATGATAAGTACACTCCCTGGGCATGAGAAGTCTGCAGTTCTGGCTGTTTTCAAGTAACTTTGCTTATAGACAGCCACACTCTGATTCCAATAGATGGCATCTGATAGACTTCATAGGCATTTAGAAGCTAGGACCCCATTCACAGTGTAGAATAAAATAAAGTTCAAAACATATCCCCAAATGTGTTAGGGTAGAGACAACAAGTCCATGCACCACCATTTTCTTGCAGGAAAAATAAAACCATGTTGCAACTTTGGTTTATAGCCCATATTAAGATAATATTGCTTTTTTTATAAAATCACAGAAAAACTCATTACAGGATGCTTGTGTTTACCAATCTACTAGATTCAGTGGACAAAACAATGGTTTAAAACAAGACATTGTTTGGTAGCCCATATCACTCCAGTGCATGTTAGAGAGTTAGAAAGAAACTTTATGGCACCAAAAGGTCATTGGCTTTTTTTTTGTTAAAAACCCCGTCCGACAGAGATTTTACAAAGGGGTTTGAGGGGGGGTTTCCTAGTGTACATTTTAGTAGATGCCAAAAATTGTTTTGTCCAAGCGAACCCCCGGGGCCCTTTTTCAGGTTTTTTTATGGCCAGTTTTTTAAGATTAATTTTAGGGGCCCAAATTTGATTTTTGCCCAAAATTTATGGGGAGGGAAAGAGAAAGAAAAAAAGGGAAAGCAAAAAACGGGACGGGCTTCCCCCTTAATGGGAAAAATGGTTTGGGTTTAAATGAAAGAAGGAAATAAGAAGAAAAAGAAAAAACAGTTTATGCCTGACAAAGAGAAAAGGGGAAGGGATAAACCCAATTTAGACGGCCCCTACTTTCAAAGATCTTTCCATTTTAATTATGACAGGTGGGAAAAGGATTGGGAAAAAAAGAAAAAGTAAAAAAAAAATTTGACCAAAACTTTTTTTGGGATTGGCGGGCCCGGTTTAAGGTCACTGTTGATATATAAAACTGTGGGGGAAAAACTCCCTTGGGGCCTGACATGTATGGTGACCCCCTTTAATGATTATTAAACAAATAAAAAAAAAAAATTTTTTTATTAGGGGGGGAAGCCCAAAAAAAAAGGGAACATAGGAAAAGGAAAAGAAACACGGGGACAGACAGAAAAAAAAGACGAGAAATAGACGGGGCTTGGCCAAGGAAAAGGGGGGGTTGGGGGGGGGTTGGGGGGTTTGGAGAATCAGCAGTAATGGAGTTTTTTTAACTTTTTTTTTTAAGTTATCAAAAAAAAATTTTAAAGGGGAAATTATCTACCCAAAATAAAACCCCCACAAAAAAAGAAAAAAAAAAAACCGTTTTTTTAAAAAAACCGGGTTTTCCCTCCTGTTTAGCAACGCCCTTTATGTTTTATTTCCAAGAAGGAAAATGCCAAGTATTGTTCCTTTTTAAATTCATGCCCCCCATGGGAAAAGGGCTTGGGGGCCCCTTTGGAGGGATTTGAAATTTTGGGCCCGGGTCAGGGGAAAAAGGGGGGGAAAAAAAAAAAGGGGGGAAAAAGGAAGGGGAAAAAAAAAAGGGGGGGGAAAAAAGGGGGAAAAAAAAAAAAAAAATTTTTGAAAAGGGAGGGGGGAAAAGGGAAAAAAAAAAAAAAACCGGGGGGGGGGGGGGAAAAAAATTAAAAAAAAAAATTGGGAAAAGGGGGGCCTAAAAAAGGGGGGGGGAAAAAAAATTTGGGGGGGGGGGGGGGGGGGGAAAAGAAAAAAAATTTTTTTTGGGGGGGAAAAAAGGGGGAAAAAAGGGGGGAAAAGGGGAAAAAAGGGGGGGAACGGGGGGGGGGGGGGTGGGGGGGAAAAGGGGGGGGGGGGGGGTTTTAAAAAAAAAGGGGGGGGGGGGGGGCCCCTTTTTAAAAAAAAAGGGGGGGGAAAAAAAAAAAAAAAACCCCCCCCCAAAAAAAAAAAAGGGGGGGGGGGGGGGGGGGTTTTTTTTTAAAAAGGTTAAAATTTTTTTTAAAAAAGGGGGGGGAAACGGGGGGGGGGGGGGTTTTTTGGGGGGGGGGGGGAAAAGGGGGGGTTTTTTTTTGGGGGGGGGGGGGGGGGGCCCCAAATTTTAAAAAAAAAGGGGCCGGGGGGGAAAAAGGGGGGGGGGAAAAGGAGGGGGGGCGGGGGGGAAAAAAAAAAAGGGGGGGGGGGGGGAAGGGGGGAAAAATAGGGGGGGGGAAAAAAGGGGGGGGTTTTTGGGGGGGGGGGTTTTGGGGGGTTTGGGGGGGGGGGGGGTGTTTTTGGGGGGTTTGTTTGTGTGTGGGGGGTGGGGGGGGGTTTTTTTTTTTTGGGGGTGTTTTTGTTTTTTGTGTGGGGGTTTTTTTTTTTTTGGGGGTGTGTGTGTGTGTGGGTGTGTGTGTGTGTGTGGTGTTTTGTTGTGCCTTGTAAAATTTTTGGGGGGTGCTTGCCACACCTTTGGTTGCATGGTTCGTTGTGGTGGGTTTTGGTTGTGTGGGTGTGTTTTGGTGTGGTGTTTGTGTTGTGTGTTGGTGTTTTGGTGTTGCGTGTGTGTGCATTAATTTTCAATTTTTAATTTAATTGTTTTAGTTTTAAAATCAAAGGTATGGAATAACAATCATGATGCTTTTTATTCAATCCCCGTGTGTGTGCAATTTTGTAAATTTTTTTCATTGTTTCCCCTATGGCCTTTTCCTTCCCCAACGGGGTCGGGGTTTTTTTTTGTGAAGAGTTCTGCATGCGCTCCAATTGGGACCCCCGGTTAAAGTTATCCGAAAGGTATTTTTTGGGGAGTGGGTTGGCCACTGATGTTAGCCCCGAGGAAAAGAATCCCCTTGAAGAAAATTTGTAAATTAGGGGGCTATCCCAGCAAGATGGACGTGCACGCCCCGTGCGCGCCCGCGCGCGCGTATGTGTGTGTGTGTGTGTTTAAAAAAAAAGAGACAAAAAGAAAACATCAAAGAGATTGGGGCCGACAGACAGCCAAAGGGTGACAAAAAAAGGGATTTCTTCCCCCTTTTTTTAAAGAAAAGCCCCCCAAACTAAAACTGATTTTCTGATTAGTCACAAATCAATTTTTCCATGGAATTCCCCCGAATGGTTTTACCTGAACGAAAAAAAGAAAAGGGACGACAGAATATTTAGAGGGCGGCAGACAGGGAGACAAAATGAGACAGAGATTGAGGCAGAGACACTGGGGAGCAAAAACGGGGGGGAAAAAAAGAAAGGGGGAGAGAGAGAAAAAGGGGGGGGGGGGAGTGGGGGGGGGGAAAAAGGGGGGAGAGGAGGGGGGAGGGGGGAAGGGGGTGGGGGAGGGGGGGGAGAGAGAAGGAAGCAGAAGCAGAACAGGGGCAGGACGCGGAAGAAGAAGAAGAAGAAACGAAGAAGACAGAAGGGGGAAGAAAGAAGATTAGAAAAGAGGGGAGGGGGGGAGAGAGGGAGGGGGGAGATGGGGGAGGAGAGAGAGGGGGGGGGGGAGAGGGGGAGAGGGGGGGGGGGGGAGTTTTGGGGGGGGAGGAGGGGAGAGAGGGGGGGGAGGGCGGAGGGGGGAAAAGTTGGGGGGGGGGGGGGAGAGGGGGGGAGAGAGAGAGAGAGATGAAGACGACAGGGGAAGGGGGGCAGAAAGACAGAAACAAAAAGGGGGACAGCAAGCGAAAACAAACGACAGCCACAATGCCATAAGTAAAAGAAGAGCGAAGAAATTTAGAGGGAGGGGGAAAGAAAACTATCGAAGGGAGAGGAGGGGAGGCAGAGGAAGCAGGAAAAACCCGAGGGGTTGAAAAAACCCCCAAAAAATGGAGACTGAAAAGCGGAAAAACATTAGAGATTTTGAATTTTAATCAGAAAAAATTCCCAGGAAGGGGGAGGGGGAGGGGGAGAGAGAAGAGAGGGGGGGAGGGGAGAGGAGAGGAGAGGGGAAGGGGATGGAGAGGAGAGGGGAGGAGAGAGAAGAGGGAGGGGGGGAAGAGTGAAGAGGGGAGAGAGAGAGGGGGGAAAGAGAGAGGAGGGAAGGAGAGAGAAGGGAAAAAGGGGGGGAAAAAAAAAGGGGGGGAAAAAGCCCAGGAAGAAAGGGGGGGGGGAAAAACGAAAGGGCATTAAGGAAAGAAAAGAAAAAGGGGAAGAAAGACAAAAGGGCCCAACAACAGGGCAGAAAAAAAGGGGAAAGAAAAAAAAAATTTTGACAGAATAAAAAAAAAGACAAAACAGGGAAA
>JASPKP010004291.1:10000-17898 GCA_030674155.1 Stramonita haemastoma | reverse complement strand
TAAATTTTGTTTAACTAAATATATTCATCATCTGTCTAGATAATATTCGATTCAGCTGTGGACTATATATTTGCGATTGCATTTTTTTCTTTTGTTTAAAAAATTTAAATCAGTGTATCCATTATGATCACGCGTTTTGTTGAATGTATCCCGTTTTCTTCTTTTAAAACATTTGGTTGAACTGCTGTTGTTGAGATGCTGGTATATAGGGCAGAGAGGTTTTTTTATAGCTTTATTCCCTGATCAGGGCAAGGCCGGGATGAAAAAAAAGTATGTAATGCTTACTCTGTAACCCTTGAAAAATAAAGATTATTTATTCATTCATTCATTCATTCATTTCATTCATTCATTCATTCATTCATTCATTCATTCTTTATTCATTCATTCTCTGTCTGCCCCTGTCTGCCCTCTGTCTCTGTCTGTCTGTCTGTCTGTCTTCTGTCTGTCTGTCTGTCTCTGTCTCTGTCTCTGTCTCTCTCTCTTTTCTCTCTCGCTCTCTCTCTCTCTTTTAAAAAAAAAAAAAAATCTTCCCTTTATCCAAATGTTATTTATATTACATGTACAATTTTGATATATATGTGATGATGTTTTGGGTTTTCTATTTCATTTTGTTCTCTTGTTTCTCCTTATCTACTAACGCTTTTCCCTTTTTTTCCAATCAAAATTTATTATTGTGACTCGATTTTTTGTCTTCTGAAAGTGCATTTTATTACCTTATCTATATAGGCTTTATTCTTGTGTGTTGTTTGGTACTGCGTAAAGTCTTATTGTTTAGTATATTTTCAACTTGATGTATCCCTGAAAAGGGCGGGGACTGGATGTAAAAAAGCACACGAGTGCTTATCTATTATCCTCGAATAAAAGACTTTGCCTTGCCTTGCCTTGTCTCTCTGTCTCTCTCTCTCTCTCTCTCTCTCTCTCTCTCTGTCTCTCTCTGTCTCTCTCTGTCTCTCTCTCTCTCTGTCTCTCCCTCTCTCTGTCTCTCCCTCTCTCTCCCTTTCTCTCTCTCATGCAGCCATGACCACTTTTGACAACAACTGTTTCTTCCTTCCTTGGACACAGTTCAGCTTCCAGCTATACCACTAGTGCCATTTTTTTTGGGGGGACGTATGCCATCATTTTTGCCCTCCATTAAGGTAGACACATTCTGACATAGGAATGATGTGTACATACACAACCCTAGCGTGCGTGCGGATTTTTTTGTGGGTGGGATGTTTAGGGATGTGTGTGTGTGTATGTATGTATGTATGTATGTATGTATGTATGTATGTATGTATGTATGTATGTATGTATGTATGTATGTATGTATGTATGTATGTATGTATGTGTGTGTGTGTGTTGTGTGTGTGTGTGTGTGTGTGTGTGTGTGTGTGTGTGTGTGTGTGCTTGTGTGTGTGTGCTTGTGTGTGCTGTGTGTGTGTGTGTGTGTGTTGTGTGTGTGCTTGTGTGCTGTGTGTTGTGTGTGTTGTGTGTGTGTGTGTGTGTGTGTGTGTGTGTGTGTGTGTGTGTGTGTGTGTGTGTGTGTGTTTTCATACTGATATGAATAGCATTCTCTTCCAAAAAAAGGGCAGAACGGATTTCAACATGTGCGCAAGATGTTGTTGTGTGTGCCTTCACACACTACACTGGGCCTCAGTTTCTAGTCTAATCTGAGGAAATTTTAGGGAAGTGTATCTAGGACTGATGGCGAAGCCAGGGGGTGGGGGTGCAAGGGCGGGATCCCTTTAAATGGGCGTCTTCATGATGGTTTAAACATGTGCTCGAACTCAGGCCGTCATGGGAACAGATGACAAAATTTACAAAACTGCATACACGAGGGGACTGGATGTAAAAATAAAAGCACATGAGTGCTTATTCCATTATCCTCGAAATAAAAAGATTTTTTTAAATAAATAAATTAAATCGCCAGGACAATGCTTTAAGGACTAGGCTATCCCGACCCATAAAACAAATAAATTCTAGTGAGGTGAACATGAAATGAGTTATCCTATCCGAGTAACACCACGCTGAAAAAGTGTCCCCTGGGGCTGTTTTTCGTGACAGAGAGGGGGCTTGATAGATAGAGACAGACAGAGACAGAGACATACCGAGACAGAGATATATATACAAACAGAGAAAGACAAAGAGAGACACAGAGATAGACAGAGACAGAGACAGGGAGAGACAGAGAGACACACAGAGAGACACAGAGAGACACACAGAGAGACAGAGAGAGAGACACAGAGAGACAGAGAGATCGAGAGACATTTATTAATTTATTTAATTATTTATTTTATTTATTTTATTCTTTTATATCGAGGATAATCGAATAAACACTCATGTGCTTTTTTTCATCCAGTCCCCGTGTGTATGCAGTTGTGTAAATATTGTCATCTGTTCCCACCGGCACACGATGGCCTACTCTTACTAAAAGCGGAACAGGGTTTAACGTGTGCGCAAGATGTTCTGCGTGCGTTCGCACACGGGGCCTCGGTTTATAGTCTCATCCGAAGGATTTTTGGGGAGAGTGGAGTCAGCACTGCTGTTAACTCCAGGAGAAAAATCTCCTCGGCCGGAATCGAACCCGGGTCGTCAAATTGCGAGCGCAATGTTCTGACCACTAGGCTATCCGTCCCGCAAGATGTGTGTGTGTTCACAGACTACAGTGGGCCTCAGTTTCTAGTCTAATCTGAAAAACGTTTGGGAAAGTGGAGTCAGGACCAATGGCAAATCCGGGGGGGGGGGGGGGGGGGGGATCCCTTTAAATGGGCGTCTTGATGGTGGTTTAGATACGTGCTCGAACTCAGGCCGTCATGGGAACAGATGACAAAATTTACAAAACTGCATACACACGGGGGACTGGATGTATAAAATAAAAAGCACATGAGTGCTTATTCTATTATCGTCGATATAAAAAGATTTTTTTAAATAAATAAATAAAAATCGCCAGGACAGTGCTTTAAGCACTAGGCCATCCCGCCCCCTAAAACAAATAAATTCTAGTGAGGTGAACATGAAGTGGGTTATCCTATCCGAGTAACACCATGCTGAAAAAGTGCCCCCTGGGGCTGTTTTTCGTGACAGAGAAGGAGCGGGAGAGAGACAGAGACAAAGAGAGACAGAGATAGACGGAGAGATACAAATAAAGAGAGACAAAGAGAGACACAGAGATAGACAGAGACAGATAGAGACAGAGGGAGACAGAGAGACACAGAGAGACACTGAGAGACAAAGAGAGAGACATAAAGACAAAGAGATCGAGAGACATTTATTTAATTATTTATTTTATTCTTTTATATCGAGGATAATGGAATAAACACTCATGTGCTTTTTTTTTTCACCCAATCCCCATGTATATGCAGTTGAGATTGAGAGACAGAGAGAGAGACGGAGAGAGAGACAGAGACACAGACAGACAGACAGAGACAGAGACAGAGAGACAGAGACATAGAGAGAGACAGAGACACAGACAGGTAGACAGACATAGACACAGAGACAGAGAGACACAGAGAGACACAGAGACACATAGAGACACAGACAGACATACAGACATACAGACAGACAGAGACAGACACAGACAGAGATAGATAGAGACATAGAAACACAGAGACAGAAAGCCTGCAAGCAATGAGTTGAAGTGGCAGAGATGGATTAACCTGCCACACACCACACCAAGCGTGTCATGACAGAACGCTGTTCTGTTCTTGTTCTGTTCACAGCAAACACACCTACACCCGAACTACACTGCACCACACTGCATGCACCACAATATATTACACTGCACTGCACTTGGGGGGGAGGGGGTACGAAATAGCCTGATGGTCAGAACATTGCACTCGCAATTTGACGACCCGTGTCCGATTCCCGTTCGAAGGGATTTTTCTTTCCCCTGGAG
This sequence comes from Stramonita haemastoma, assembly GCA_030674155.1. Taxonomy (NCBI): domain Eukaryota; kingdom Metazoa; phylum Mollusca; class Gastropoda; order Neogastropoda; family Muricidae; genus Stramonita; species Stramonita haemastoma. The sequence goes on along the minus strand of JASPKP010004291.1, from coordinate 14,024 downwards.
TCAACATTACTACTGGGTGTGAAAAGCTCATGAGTGCTTATTCTATTATCCTGGTTTTAAATGAATGAATACAAAATAAATTACAAATAAATTACAAATAAATTAACTACACTACACTACACTACACTACACTGCGCTGCGCTACGCTACGCTACGCTACGCCACGCCACGCCACGCCACGCCACGCCACGCCACGCCACGCCACGCCCACGCCACGCCACACCACACCACGCCACACCACACCACACCACACCACACCACACCACACTACACTACACTACACTACACTACACTACACTACACTACACTACACTACACTACACTACACTTGGGGGGACGGGATAGCCTAGTGGTCAGAACATTCCACTCGCCATTTTGACGACCCGTGTTCAATTCCCGTTTGAGGGGATTTTTTCCCCTGGAGTCAACATCAGTGCTGACTCCACTCTCCCCAAAAGTCTTTCGAATGGGGCTATAAACCGAGGCCCCGTGTGCGAACGCACGCAGAACATCTTGTACACACGTTAAATCCTGTTCCGCTTTTCGTAAGAGAAAGCCATTGTGTGCCGGTGGGAACAGATGACATTTACAAAACTGCATACACACGAGGACTGGATGTAAATAAAAAAGCACATGGGCGCTTATTTCATTATCCTTGATATAAAAGAATAAAAGAATAAATAAATAAATAAATAAATACACTCTACTCCACTCCACCGCACCGCACCGCACCGCACCGCACCGCACTACACTACACTACACTACACACCACTCCACACCACACCAAACCACACCACACCACACCACACCACTCTACCTTACACTTCACTACATTACACTACGCGACGCTACGCCACACTACACTACACTGCACTACACTCTACACTACACACTACCCTACACTACACTACACTCCACCACACCACACCACACAGCACCTTACACTACACTACACTACACTATACTACACCATACTACACTACACTACACTGCACTACACTACACTACACTACACTGCACTACACTACACTACACTACACTGCACTGCACTGCACTAACACTACACTACACTACACTACACTACACTACACTACACTACACTACACTACACTATACTGCACTACACGACACGACACTACACTATACTACACTACGCTACCCTACACTACACTACACTACACTACACTGCACTGCACTGCACTACACTACACTGCACTACACTACACTACACTACACTACACTACACTACACTACACTGCACTGCACTGCACTGCGCTACGCTACGCTACGCTACACTACACTACACTACACTACACTACACTACACTACACTACACTACACTACACTACACTACACTACACCACACCACACCACACCACACTACCTTACACTACACTATACTACACTACGCTACACTACACTACACTACACCACACCCCATCACACTACACTACACTACACTACACTGCACTACATTACACTGTACAACACTACACCCCACCACACTACACTACACCCCACCACACCACACCACTCTACCTTACACTACACTACACTACACTACACTACACTAACACTACACTACACTACACTACACTACACTACACTACACTACACTACACTACACTACACTACACTACACTACACTAAACCACCCACACCACACCACACCACTCTACCTTACACTTCACTACATTACACTACGCTACACTACGCTACACTACACTACACTACACTACACTATACTGCACTGCACTGCACTGCACTGCACTGCACTCCACTCCACCACACCACACCACACCACACCACACCACGCCACACCACACCACACCACGCCACGCCACGCCACGCCACACCCCCACCAACACCACACCACACCACACTACACCACACTACACTACACTACACCACACTACACCACACTACACCACACCACACCACACAACACCACTCTACCTTCACTACACTACACTACACTACACTACACTACACTACACTACACTACACTACACTACACTACACCACACTATACCACACTACACCACATCACACCACACCACACCACACTACACCACACTACACCACACTACAATACACTACACCACACTACACCACACTACACTACACTACACCACACTACACCACATGCATTGATGTAAAATTATTCATCAGAAAGGACAGTTCTACTTTATTACCTCTGTTTCTCTGTCTGTAGAGCTCTGTGATGTTGGTATTTTATGTTTATTCATTTTCATTTAAATTTTATTTGTTCTTTTCTATAGAGGATAATGGGACAAGCACTCGTGTGCTTTTTTCTTTTTACATCCAGCCCCCGTGTGTGTGCAGTTTTGTAAATGTTGTCATCTGTTCCCACCGGCACACAATGGCCTACTCTTACGAAAAGCGGAACAGGATTTAACGTATGCGCAAGGTGTTCCGCTTGCGTTTGCACACGGGGCCTCTGTTTATAGTCTCACCCGAAGGACTTTTGGGGAGAGTGGAGTCAGCACTGATGTTAAATCCAGGGGAAAAATCCCCTCCAACGGGAATCGAACTCGGGTCGTCAAGTTTCGAGCGCAATGTTCTGACCAATAGTCTATCCCTCCTTCCCCCCCCCCCTTATATATGTGTAATGCACAATATGATAATAATTATGTATATGCACATACACATACACACACACATACACACAGACACACACAGACACCCACAGACACACACACACACACACGCACGCACACACGCACGCACGCACGCATGCACACAGAATGAATGACACTAACACACACATAGACAGAATGACGAAAAAAAGAACAAACCTAAAACGTTCGACACGACCAAATGGGTCTATTATATTCCTTATTGTGAAGCAACAATCAACGTCAAATTACAATGGGTTTCGGTTTTGCCATTTTTGATGGCATCTCAGCAAAAAAGACGGCATCATGACAACAGACTGTGTCAACTCCAGGCACTAGAGTTTCCCCTCCAGAACAAAAAGGAAAAAAACTGTCCACTGATCATTTTGTTTCTATTTTGCTGTTGGACTTTTTGCATCCAAGACAAGTAGAACTCCACGACAATGATTGGATTAAACTTGACGTTCTTTTTCCTTTCTCTCTCTCTCTCTCTGTTCCAGGTCCAATGGGGGAAATTTCCAACATCTTCTTAGACTTTGCACGTGAAGAAGATCAACGAAAGATGAAATATACCAGCAGAAGATTTTTCAGTATAAGGTGAGTCTGTTATCCTTGCTGTTGGTCTTTTTTTCTTTTTTTTTAGATGTTTTATTGTTGTTGCTGTGTTTTGCTGCCTCGTCTTCTGTGACGTTCATCCCTGTCCTGTTGTTCCAACGCTACTCATTTCAATCTCCCAATCCCCCATCGACATATAGAGGAAAGATGAAAATTCAATATTATTATAAAATTTATATATTATTATAAAATTTAATATTATAATATTTTAATATGCCAGCAGATCTTTCAGTTTACAGGAAGTTTTATTGAACTTTTATGGGTGATTTTTTTTTGTCTTTGTTTTTTTTGGCTGCCTCATCTTCTGTGACGTTCCTGTGCTGTTGTTCCAAAGCCACTCATTTCAATCCCCGACTCCCTACCTCACCCCTTTCGACCTACAGAGGGTACGTGGTTGAATCATGCACGCAGAAGATCTTACAGTTTACAGTGAGTTTTTTTGTCCTTATTATTGATCTCTTTTTAGGTGATTTGTTGTCGTAATTTCTTCTGTGCCCAGCCCATCCGACTTCGAGGAGGGAGAGAATTAATATCTTTGAAGTCTTTCTAGAAAAAAAAGGCAGAAGAATGGACCAAGAAGGAGGCGACCGAAAGAAAAGGAACAAAGCAGAAAGAAAGAAAGAGAGGGATAGAAAAGAGGGAATTCCTAGTACAGAAATTTCCAGAAGGTACGGATGGTGTTTATACTGACGGGCCCTCAGCATCCCTATGGTGGAGTATATGATCGTATCTACACATGCTGGTACCTTCTGAGCTAAACTAAAGCCTAA
>JASPKP010004291.1:0-2500 GCA_030674155.1 Stramonita haemastoma | reverse complement strand
TGGCTATCACAGGAACTAAGGCCTGGCTATCACAGGCAGTAAGGCCTGGCTGGCTATCACAGGCGGTAAGGCCTGGCTATCACAGGCAGTAAGGCCTGGCTGGTTGACATGGGGCCTGTGACAGTGGCCGGCTATGAACTGTAACCCTCTGTTTCTTCACACGCGCGAGCGCGCGCGAGCACGCACGCATACACACACACAGGAGCAGAAACACACACACACACATACAGAGGAGCAGAAACACATACACACACACACACACACACACACACACACACACACACACACACACACACACACACACACACACACACACACACACAGGAGCAGAAACACACAGAGGAGCAGAAACGCGCACACACACACGCGCACACACACACACATATATATACACACACATTCACACGCGCACACACACACACACTACACACACACATACACACAGACACACACACATACACACACAGAGGAGCAGAAACACACACACACAGGAGCTGAAACACACACACCAGAGCAGAAACACACACAGACACAGACACAGACAGATACACACACACAGAGGAACAGAAACACACACACATGAGCAGAAACACACACACACATCAGAGAGACACACATACACACACACGCACACATACACACATATACACACAGAGGAGCAGAAACACACACACACATATATACACACACACACTACACACACACAGACACACACACACACAGAAAGGAGCAGATATTCACGCACACACACAGAGGAGCAGACACACACACACACACACACACACACACACACACACACACACACACACACACACACACACACACACACACACACACACACACACACACACACTACACACACATATACACACACACACATACACACACATACACACTACACACTACACACACACACAAACACACACACTCACACACACACTACCCCCACACACACACACACAACACACACACACACACACCACACACACACACACACACACACACACACACACACACACACACTACCCCCCCCCCCACACACACACACACACACACAGAGCTCCAGTTGCAGTCTGAAACATCAGACAGAGGAAGTAGGATCACCAAAGTAATGGAGAAGGGAGTCAGACCCTGGAGGAGAAACATTTTTTACTTTTAAGGTTTTATCTTAAAGATGGTGGGTGGGTGGATTATTTTTGAGAAACAGATGAAGAAAAAGAGACTAACTAAAGTAGGGTTGTTGTTTTTTTTTTGTTTAATGATTATTTGATTATTTTGTTTACAATGGAAAATTATTGGGTTGGTTGTTTAATGTGAGTGTGGGGGGAGGTGTGTTTGGGGGGGGGGGGTGTGCTCTGAGTATGTGTATGTGTGTTATTTATGTATTTATTTATTCTTTTATATCGAGGAGTGTGTGTGTGTGTGTGTGTGTGTGTGTGTGTGTGTGTGTGTGTGTGTGTGTGTGTGTGTGTGTGTGTGTGTGTGTGTGTGTGCGTGTGCGCGTGTGTGTGTCTTGTGTTTGTATCTCTGTGTGTGGATGATATGGGCTTGTACTTTTGTGTACTTTGTCTCCCCATGTATGTATGTTTATATGTATGTGTGTGGTATGTATGTATGTGTATGTATGTATGTAATGTATGTATGTATGTATGTATGTATGTATGTATGTATGTATGTATGTATGTATGTATGTATGTATGTATGTAGTATGTATGTGAGTATGTATATGTATGGTGTGTATGTATGTCTATACATACATACATACTTACACACATACATACATTACATACATCCACACATCCATATATACATACATTCTAGAAACAGCACAAAAACCAATAGTTTCTGAAATATCCCCCAACGATCTAATTCTTCAACCATTCTTGAAAGTGTATTTAACGACAACTGTTGTTGTTTTTTTTCAGAGCTATTTCTCCATTCAGTCACAGCATCTGTACCTGCAGACAGAACAGGAAAGAAAGACAGGAGAGGAACAGGAGACAGGAAAGGGAAGGATGCAGACACAGAGATCAGCAGACTAAGAGAAAGGACACGACAGGCCAGTCCGCCAAATGCAAGACGCCAGCCTCCCACACACGCTTCACACCCTTCACCTCAGTGGAATGCAGACAGATAGATAGATCTAGGTGATCTCTCCCCCCCTGTTGTGTGTGTGTGTGTGTGTGTGTGTGTGTGTGTGTGTGTGTGTGTGTGTGTGTGTGTGTGTGTGTGTGTGTCTGTCTGTCTGTCTGTCTGTCTGTCTGTCTGTCTGTCTCTGTCTGTGTAAGTGTGTAAGTATGTAAGTGTGTGTAAGTGATTTTTTTCTTGTATTTCGTTTCATCCTCTAACATTTGCTGGTATGAGCTGCATTGAAAAGAAAATTAACAAAAAATATTGGGTGGCACTGCTCTTGTGGCGACGCACTCTCCCTGGGGAGAATTCACGTTGAGAAATCAGATTATGACTTAAATTGGTATACAATATACAATCTGAATATTTG
>JASPKP010004290.1:15000-17898 GCA_030674155.1 Stramonita haemastoma | reverse complement strand
TCCCGCGGGGTTTAAAGGGGATGTGGAAGTTTTAAAAAAATTTTAAAAATTTTTTATTTTTTAATAAAAAATGGGTTTTTTTAAAGCAAAATTTAAAAAAAAAAATTAAAAAAAATTATATTAAATTTAAATTAAAAAAAAAAAAAAAATATTTTTAAAAAATTTAAAATTAAAAGAGTTAGAAATTTTCCAAATTTGCCCCTGTTGGGGTGTTTAATTGTGCCAGCCTGACATTTACTTTTTAAAAATTCTTTTGGTTATAGCAAAAAAAACTCAAAAAATTTTTTTTCTTTTTTTTGGTAGAGCTCCAAGATTCCCCTAAGGGAATTTTTTGTTTTACCCTTAAAATTTTTTTTCCTTTTTTTTGCTTTTTTTTTCCCTTTCTTTTGGGGTTTTTTATTATCTTTCCTTTATCTTTGTTTTTATATTTTTTTTTTTTTTTAACCCCCCCCCCCTTTGTTTTTTTGTTGTTTTTTGTTTCCCCCCCCCCCTCCCCCCCCCCCTTCCCCCCCCCCCCCCTTTTTCTGTTTTCCTTTTCCCATCCTTCTTCTCCCCTTCTCTTTCTCTCTCCCCCTCTCTTTTCCTTTTCTTCTCTTTCTCTTTTCCCCTTCCCCTTTTCTTTTTTTTTGGGTTTTTTTTTAAGAAATAGAACATCTTCCCTTAATTCAAAAAGACTTTAGAAAATTTTTTTTTATAAAAACAGGGGGTGACAGACAGAGAGGAAAAACCGGTTTGAAAAGTTTTATGGGGGGGTGGGGGGGGGAAGAGTATTTTTTTTCCCACTTGCGGGAGAATTTTTTTTTTTGCTTTTTCCCCAGGATTCATCGGGTCAAAAAAAAAACTCCAATAAAAAAGCGGAATTTCTCCCCTTCTCTTTCTCTCTCTTCTTTTCTCTCTTCTCTTCCCCTCTCTCTCTTTTTTCTTTCTTCTCTTTTCTCCCCTTTTCTCTCTCTCTTTCCCCCTCCGTGTCTGTTTTTTCCCCCTCCCTTCTTGTCCCCTTCTCTTGTATTTGTTCCCCTTGTTTTCTCTCTCTTCGGGTCTGTCTTATTTTGTCTGTCTTTTCTGTTTGTTTTTGTTGTCGGTTGTTGTCCCCTTTTTCTCTTTTCTTTTCTCTTTTTTTTTTTCCTCTCTCTCTCTCTCTCTTTTTTTTTTGATCTTTCTCTCCCCTGTGGCTCTAGGAGGGCTTCACGTTTTTGGGGGTGTAAGAAACACTTGTTTTGAGAGAGAGAGAGAGAGAGAGGAGAGAGGGAGAGAGAGAGAGAGAGAGAGAGAGAGAGACAGAGACAGAGACAAACAGACAAACAGAGAGAGAGACAGATAGAAGACATTAAGAAAGACAGAGAGAGACAGAGAGAGAAAGACAGAGAAAGACAGAGATAGAGATAGAAAGAGATAGAGAGATAGAGACGGGCAGACAGACAGACAGATAGACATGCAAACATACAGACAGACAAACAGAGACAGATCAAATCAAATCCAAATCTTTTATTTTGGGGACAGAGAGAGGAAAAGAGACAGACAGACAGAAATAGACAGACAGAGACAGATATACCTAACTAGTTATTTTGAAATTTCGGAGAGTTTCTTTGCCAAGATATCTATTATACAGCAGTACCGTTTAGTCCAATAGACCAAGGTTGTGTAACTTCTTTTCTACTGTCAGATTAAAAGAAGCCCACTTGCACAAAATTTGCCTTTAATTCTAAACTCTTGCAATGCTGTTGTTTTTCTCCTCTAAGTTAGAAAGATAACTTGTTCCTTTAACTGTTTACTTTTGAATGCAAGTTTGATTCGAGAGAGAGAGAAAAAGGTGTTACCACATATTTTCATCACCAGACGGGGGCAGAGCGAGACAGATGCTTTCAACACCTTGACGCGTCAGAGAGAGAGAGATAGAGATAGAGATAGAGAGAGAGAGAGAGAGAGAGAGAAGAGAGAGAGAGAGAGAGAGAGAGAGAGGAGAGAGAGAAGAGAGAGAGAGAGAGAGAGAGAGAGAGAGAGGCAGACAGACAGACAGACAGACAGACAGACAAACAGACAGACAGACAGACAGACAGACAGACAGACAGACAGACAGACAGATCGAGAGATAGACGACAGACAGACAGATCGAGAGATAGAGACAGAGAACCAGGCAGATAACTAAACTGACAGAGATTCCGAGAAACAGAATGTATAACTTTCTTCCTCCCCATCCACTCTACATGCTCCCCCCCCCCCCCCCCCCCACACACACACACACAAAAAGGAAACAACAACAAATACAAAAGCAAGAGAATCGGATATGTTCCATTCAAACACAGACATACTTTATAACTATTTACAACAGCCTAAATTCCCTTTTGTCCTCTTCATCCACCAACACACAACCTCTTCTTCCTTCCTTCCTTTCTTTCGTTTCTTCCTTCCTTCCTTCTACTTCTTCGTTTTCTTCTCCTCTCTTTCCCCCTTGTATGCATCTCACAAGGCCTGTTCCAGAAATCAGTCAGGCAGTCTTCATCTGTGTCCTGTATTCTGCTGCACGCTCTCAACCTGCTGAATTAAGCACCGCTCTTTTCATGCTATCTGTCTCCGCTCCATTCTGCAGAGAGATCTATAGAACTCCAGACCCCCCACCCCAAACAGCTTGTTGGAGATAGTATTGTCTTTTGTTATGGATATTATATGGGTTTTTTTGTTTCGTGTTTGCGTTTGTTTTTTTGTGTACATGATGTTAAGATCTGTATATTTTTGTTAATATGTGTGTGTGTGTTTGTGTGAATGAACGTGTGTGTGTGCGTATGTGTGTATGCATGTATATTTTTGATAAACTAAAAATGTCTTTAATGAAGATACACAGACTTTATTAACTACGAATCTATGGGTACAGGAAAATCTCATAAGGTACATAAAACAACA
>JASPKP010004290.1:0-7500 GCA_030674155.1 Stramonita haemastoma | reverse complement strand
GGGCGCTTGCATAGGTGCGTGCATGCGTGTATGTAGACATGTCCCTTTGCTTTTCCATGTTCTCTTTCTCTGTCTCATGCACAGGTTTTCATCTGATCCCGGACTTTGCTCTGACTTTCTTTATTCACACTGCTGATCTCACAAGCCCATCAGCCCAAACTCCATGACTGTACACAGACAAAAACAAAAGTTGCGATCAGGTTCAGTGAGACTGAAACATGGCCAAAAGAAAAAACACTTCACTACTCCACGAAGAACTCCAGAAGTCAAGACAGCTAAGGATTATTTTCCCCCAATTGATCGTAGACTTAGTGAAGAAGCCAGCTGTCATGCGTGTGTTTCTTTTCCAGTTTGGGTCCCCCTCATCTTGGTCTTTTTTCTTTGGGGACTGCTCCCAATAATCTCCCCACGATTCAAGACAGCTAGTTTCTGGAAACGCAATCCCATTAAAGGTTAGGAAACTGAAGCGTCTGTACACGCAATTACTTTAAAGTTTAGGAGAGCGACTTTTTAGAAACTTGCAAGTACTCCCCATCACTTGCAAAGGGACCGTCTTGCCTGTCGCCAGCAAGTACTTTTTACACCAATAATTAAATTGAAATCTCTAGGGGGGGAACAGGAGACTTGTGCTTGCCCGGGAAAATGTGATTACTTGGGGTTTTCAAAAGATACCCGTGTCATTATTGTGTGACTAACGGATGGAGACCAGTTCGTTGAAAGCTTACAAATACTTTTTTTTGGTAACCAAGAATTTGATTAAAAAGTTTGGTACCGAGATGAATCTATTATGAAGACAGAAATAGCTTTAGTAGTCAACGGGGTATCAAACTGGTTCTAGATTTCAGGGATCTAACAAGTAGCTTTTAGCCCTGGTTTTAATCTGCTATCTTTAAGGGTATTACTTCACCTTACCGAGGTTTTACTAACAAATGAATTTTTGTCTGCATGTACGTTGCATTTGTAAGACAGCTACGTTTTATTTCTGTGAAGTATTAGCAGCTGTTTTCTTCATCAAGTAAAAAGATCTCCGTTGAATGTTAGTATAACGAATAACACTATTAGAAATACCGTGTTAACTTTGTTCAAAGAATTTGAAATGTGTAACTGGACAATTTTTGTTTTATGATATTGTATTTAAGTATCCAGTTATGTAGTGCATGTACATTGTTCAGCTATGATTTTTTCACGGATATTATGTAAAGCCCTCCATATTCCAAAAGGGATGACAGGAAACAAAAGAACTTGAATTTGGTATTGGTAATGCTTATCATGTTTACACCTGTGCAGTTAGTGTATAATGCCTATATGTCAAAGTCTTCAAAAACAGAAGTACACACAATGCTCTCTTCCACTGATCACCTATGGTCTTACATTGTTGTCATGTATTATGACTAAGACAGAATATTACTAGTGTATCCTATCCAAGTTACCCTGAACTCACTATTTCTATACAGACAACCAAAATCATACAGTATATCAATTTATATGACTCCAGCATGAGAATTGTGCCCTCATAGTTGATCTTATGCGCAGGTGTACACATGTCATGAGGAACAGATGAAGAAAAATAAAATCAGCAGCTCAAGAAAAAACAATAGTGATGGATAGATCACAACTTTAAAAAAAGGAAAGCCACCAACAAATTTAACAAACTGTCATATAAAACCCAAACTGAAGATAAAAATCTCTCTTCTTACTCTTGTTCGTGTTTTGTTTTTGGTAGGATGGGTGGTGCTGGCCTTCTCCTCTGCCTGTATCTCTCTCTACAAGAGTCCTATCATCTGGCCTCAGCTGACACATTCCCACTTCACAGCAGCTCACACTTTTTGTACAGGATGCATGCTGGGTATCTTCGTGTTTCGGTTACCCACTGAACGCTGACATGAGTTACGGGATCTTTAACATGCATAGTTGATCTTCAGCAAAATTATTTATATACACGAAGCGAATGAAACCACTGGCAGTTCTGCACAGACACAGACAAATTTCGTGACGACAGTTCTCCAAGGAAAGGTTGATGGCAGAAAGAAAAGAGGCAGACCACCAACATCCTATATTGCCAACATCACTGAGATCAGTGGTCAGGGAGGGCTACAGGAGATGGTAGAACTCGGCAGGAACAGAAAGAGATGACGAACCCTGGTGGCATTGCGTAGAGCTCCTACCCACGACAGCGGCGATGGAGACAGTTGAGATGGTTTAAGTTTCATCATGCAGCTGTGTGTTGTATGATGATGTTTTCCTGCTTATCTGCTTCTTTATATGCCTGTTTGGCTTGTGAGATGGCCTTTTGGAAGTTGTATTATTGTCCTGTGCTTCATTCGTGAAATAGTTACAGAGATGTGGCTGAGATAAAGATGCAAACGAATGCAAACAAGACAGAAGCAAGACCCGACAAAAACAAAATGACATGTTTACACCATTTGTACATCACTTACAAGAACCATTCACGTCCACTTGCGAACAATTCCTGTCAGTCTCTGTATGTAGAACGCGGAATAAACACTCCAACTCCAAGGTTTTTACCATTCTTGACGGGACCGAAGTGGACAAGTCCAAACCCTTTTGCCTGTAGAAAACATGTCCGCCAGTAACTTGCAATAAAAACCGCAAGTCTTAAGTGACATTGCTGAAATGGATGGGAAGATAGGTGGGTGGCGGGACAAAAAGAAAAAAGTTGGAGTAGGCGAAGGAGAGTTTTGAGCGGAGAGAGAGAGAGAGAGAGGGAGAGAGGGAGAGAGGGCAGACAGACAGACAGACAGACAGACAGACAGACAGACAGACAGACAGACAGACAGACAGACAGACAAACAGACAGAACATCTTGCGCATACGTTATTCCTGTTCCGCTTATCGTAAGAGTAGGCCATCGTGTGCCGGTGGGAACAGATGACACGATTTACAAAAACTGCATACACACAGTGCTGATTCCATTATCCCCTATATATAAAAAAAGAAAGACTAAAGAGACAGAGACAGAGAGAGCTGATTCTTTGTATGATATTACATCACTTTTTCGGTATGTTTGCTTTCATGGGCAAGAACCCTAGGATTGACCTACCCCCCACCCCCCTCCCCCAGCCTCCCCTTTCTTATCTGTTTTGGATCATCATTTTTTTGTCCAGTCATCCTCTCCATCCCCGATCATTCAGCGAAGTGGGTCACAGCATTGGCAGATCATCTTCTGCCACATCTTTTTTTGCTGAGTGGCTCTACAAAGTGGTGTAGTCATGTCGTGACCTACAAGCGTGCAGTCTTGACCTATATATGACGTTTGTAGCATATCAGAAGAGTTGATGGAACTTGTCTTTTCGAAAAGGTTGGATAGGTTATATTGGTGTTCTTCCTTCCATCTTTTAAAGTGCATTTCTTATTTATTTATTCATATTTATTTATCTATCTATTTATTTATTCATTTATCTATTTATTTATCATTATTTATTTATTTATTTATTCATTTATCATCATTTATGGGTTTGATTGTGTGTTTTTTTTAATACATTTTTCTAAGGGGACGGGATAGCTCAGTGGTCAGAGCGCTTGCTGTCCCCCAGCCAACCTTAAGCAGCGTTGAGCGTGGTAACCACTTGGATGGGTGAGCGATTGCGTGTCTTGGCTTCAGTACAGTTCTCCCACGTCACCCAGCTGTCAATGGGTACCTGCCTCTTTAGGGTCAGGGAAGGTAAAGCAGCGAGAGAGAGGAGATGGGCGCCGCCCTCAATATGCTGGCCCTAGAGAAGCTGAGGTCTGTGATGCCTCGCCCCCTTCGACCACACAGGTTATGGGACACTTTTAACACTTTTACTTGACCTTTTATTTATCTATTCTTTTATACAGAGGATAATGAAATCAGCACGAATGTGGTTTTTTACACCTAGTTCCATGTGTGTGTGGTTTTGTAAATTTTGTCATCTGTTCCCACCGGCACACAATAGCCTAGTCTTTCGAAAAGCGAAAAAGGTTTTAACTTGTGCGTAAGATGTTCTGCGTGTGTTTGCACACGAGACCTAGGTTTAGTAGTCTAATCTAAAGGACTTATGGGTAGAGTGGAGTCAGCACTGATGTTAACTTCAATATGGTCATGTATTTTTTTTCAGTAGGTGTGTACCACTATCATTTTTCTTGAGAATGTGTGCGTGTGTGCGTGCGCGTGTGTGTGTGTGTGCATGCGTGGTGCATGATGTATGTGCCTGCGTGTGTATGTTTGTGTCTGTGTGCATGGTGCGTGCGCATGTGTGTTTGGGTGAGAAAAAGAAAATGACTGTCTTTGCATCTTCTTTTTCTGTCTCTCTGTCTCTGCCACTGTCTCTATCTCTGTCTCTGTCTCTCTCTGTCTCTCTATATCTGTCTCTGTCTCTGAGTGTCTGTACACACACACACACACACACACACACACACACCACACACACACACACACACACACACACACACACACACACACACACAAACACACACACACACAACACACATGCACACACGCACGACGCGTGTGTTTATGTGTAGCCTATGGTTATGTCAGAATGTATCCCTGCCTCTACCATTGTGTATAAGGCACAACCTGCGCTACGCCCTGCACATTTTTTCCTCGATCCCCCACAAAATAGGACATTCTAACACTATTACACTTTGCTAAGATCTGAATAACGAGGCAGTGTGCATACAGGCATGTACAACACTATCTTGTGAGTCAAGTCACGTTCTGTGAGCATCGGTGTGGACAGTAAGCCTTTTGTACATGGCAGGGAAGGAAGGAAGGATGAGGGTGTGGTGGTGGTGGGTGAGTTGAGGTGGGTGTAGGTTCCAAGGAAAGGGGAAGATATATATATATATATATATATATATAATATATATATGTATATATATATATTATATATTTTATATATATATTATTATATATATATAGGGGAGAGAGAGAGAGAGAGAGAGAGAGAGAGGAGAGAGGAGAGAGAGATGAGAGAGAGAGAGAGAGAGAGAGAGAGAGAGAATACGAATACGAATACGAATACGAATACGAATGGTTTATTCAAAAGGCCTTGGCCACATTTGAAGGGGAAAACACAAAGCACATAACACTCACATATAAAAAATCAATTCAGAAAACATATTTGCAAAAACATCATGTTTTAAGAGTTAATCAGGTTATCCCTCAGTTTAAATGCTTTATAGAGAAAAGAGCTAACTGTTTTGTAATTAATTCATTTTCAGACATTATGAGCATGATTAACCTATGAAGACATGGTTGGCGTAAGAACTTTTGAGGTATAAGCTGCTCTCTTAACTCGGTAAGTTGTGAACAAGTAAATAGAAAATGTATTTCGTCTTCAGTAGAGTCACCACACATAGGACAAATCAGATCGCTTCATTTACATGTCTATAGTAGAAATGATGCGTTTTTAATTCTGAGATTCCAAATCTAAATTTTGTTAATATTCTTTTTAAATGCCTATCCATTTTCATTGTTAAATATACAGGGATGCAATGTGATGGATTGATCAGACTATACATTTCATATCTGTTGCTATTTTCAATGTGTAAATGCCAATCCTGCCACTGACATGCAATTAATCTATCACGAAAAAGTCGTAAGAACAAGGAATGATTTTCAACACCCTGATTGAGCCACACATAACCAAAACCGTTCTCAGATAACTTTCTTTTGACTTTAGTAACCCAGTTTGATTTGCCCTTTTCATCTAGCTGATATAACATTTTATAAGCTTTACGAGGAAGTCTATGTTGTTCCATTTGAGTCAATTTCAACCAAAAACGAATACATTTACAGCTGAAACAATTTGTTAATGGGTATCGGTTCGTTTCTCCATAGACAAGATTATTAGGTGTTTTTACTGATACACCGAGAAATTTCTTAAGGGCAAATAAATGAACTTTCTCACTATGAATAGATGCTGTATCAAGTCCCCACATTTCAGCTCCATACAATGCTATTGGCTGAACTTGTGAATCAAATAATTTCATGAATAAGCAAAATGAATAATTGTTCAATTTAGTTAACTTTTTCATTATAGAAATTAGGGCCCTCTTTGCCCGACAAGCAAGGTCTTTACACGCAAACGTAAAACTCAAGCGTGTTGAAAAATACAGTCCTAGATATTTATATGCATTTACTACAGCCATATTGACACCATTAAAATACCATCTTTCTCTAGCAGCAAGATAACCACCTTTTCTGAATACAATTATATTACTCTTAGACATGTTGACCTTCAGTTGAAGCTTAGACGCTGATCTCTGGTAAACAATTTAATTGATTTTGAAGACCCACTACAGTTTCAGATAACAATACAACATCATCAGCAAAAAGTAGAATAAATAGTTCCAAGGCTTCATCATAAAAGGAAACACCATGCTTTCCATATTCACAAACTTCTCTATTTACTTCATTTATAAATAAAGAAAACAAAACAGGGCTGCATACATCCCCTGCTTCACACCAGTAGTACAATTGATACAATCAGTTTAAAGCACCCCCACACCTAATTCTCGCTTTCACACTGTTATACATGCTCATAACACAAGTAAGTAATTTACCAGAAATTCCATTCTTTACCAAAATTGGCCATAATATACTTCTATTAACAGAGTCAAATGCCTTTTCAAAATCAATAAAGGCAATATATAACTTACGATTTTAAACTAAGTTGCTTTTGTACACACGCAGAAGAGTGAATATATGATCTATTGTAGAATAATTACTCTTAAAACCAGCTTGAAATTCGTCTGTTATATTATTTGCTTCTACCCATATCTGAAGTCTATGATTAATAATTGAACTATATAGCTTACTGGCTACATTACAAATTGATTATACCTCTGTAATTGTTTGGATCGGCAGTATTACCTTTTTTATACAAGGGAATTACAATAGATTCAGACCAAGCTGTTGGAAAAATACCTTTATTAAATAAAGCATTAAACAAAGTCACAAAGAAACTGATAAATTGACTACATCTAACAGAATTCTTTCAAAAAATTCTCCAATAACACCATCAATACCTGCTGCTTTAAGATTTTTTAATTTTCTTATGGCTAGAAGAACTTCATCCACAGAAATTGGACCATCAAATTCACAAGCTTCATCTCTTATTTCATTTTCAGTTATTTCACCAAAGTTAATATTTACAGAATCTTTTTCAAGTAAGTCTCGAAAATGCTGATACCAGGTATCAATATCTATGATATTATGGGGCTGTTTACTTTTGGAAGAAATTTTGCGCATATTATTCCAAAAAGTTTTTGATCATTCACTGAACTAGTCAAACTCATTGATCATAGTTCGTTATATTCCTTTTTCTTTTGTTCCAAAAGATGCTTATATTCACGCCTGGCACGACAGTAATTATCTCTGTCTTCTTTTCTTAAAGTACGTCTATATTTTTGCAACAAATTACGGACAGATTTCTTAAGTTACTACATTCCTTATCAAACCAACTACTTACTTTACTGCACTCACTGTTTTTTAAAAGTCTTCTTCATACATTC
>JASPKP010004288.1:12500-17899 GCA_030674155.1 Stramonita haemastoma | reverse complement strand
GGAAAAGGTTTAGGGGGGAGTATGGGGGGGGGGTAGGGGGGTGGGGTGTAGGGGGGGAGGTTTAGGGGAGGAGTATGGTGGGGGTAGGGGAGGGGGTAGGGGAGGGGTTAGGGGGGGGGAGTATGGTGGGGGTAGGGGAGGGGTAGGGGGAGGAGGGGTAGGGGAGGGGTATGGTGGGGGAAGGGGGAGGAGTATGGTGGAGGTAGGTGTAGGAAGGGGAGGAGTTGGTGGGGGTAGGGGTGAGGTAGGTGTAGGGAAAGGGGAGGAGGTTTAGGGGAGGAGTATGGTGGGGGTAGGTGTATGAGGGAAGGGGGAGGAGTATGGTGGGGGGTAGGTGTAGGGAAGGGGGAGGAGTATGGTGGGGGTAGGTGTAGGGAAGGGGGAGGAGTATGGTGGAGGTAGGTGTAGGAAGGGGGAGGAGTATGGTGGGGGTAGGGGTGAGGTAGGTGTAGGGAAAGGGGAGGAGGTTTAGGGGAGGAGTATGGTGGGGGTAGGTGTAGGGAAGGGGGAGGAGTATGGTGGGGGTAGGTTGTAGGGAAGGGGGAGGAGTATGGTGGGGGTAGGTGTAGGGAAGGGGGAGGAGTATGGTGGGGGTAGGTGTAGGAAGGGGGAGGAGTATGGTGGGGGTAGGGGTGAGGTAGGTGTAGGGAAAGGGGAGGAGGTTTAGGGGAGGAGTATGGTGGGGGTAGGTGTAGGGAAGGGGGAGGAGTATGGTGGGGGTAGGTGTTAGGGAAGGGGGAGGAGTATGGTGGGGTAGGGGTGAGGTAGGTGTAGGGAAAGGGGAGGAGGTTTAGGGGAGGAGTATGGTGGGGGTAGGTGTAGGGAAGGGGGAGGAGTATGGTGGGGGTAGGTGTAGGGAAGGGGGAGGAGTATGGTGGGGGTAGGTGTAGGGAAGGGGGAGGAGTATGGTGGGGGAAGGGGGAGGAGTATGGTGGGGGAAGGGGGAGGAGTATGGTGGGGGAAGGGGGAGGAGTATGGTGGGGGGAGGTGTAGGGAAGGGGGGAGGAGTATGGTGGGGGAAGAGGGGGAGGAAGTATGGTGGGGGTAGGTGTAGGGAAGGGGGAGAGAGTATGGTGGGGGTTAGGTGTAGGGAAGGGGGAGGAGTATGGTGGGGGTAGGTGTAGGGAAGGGGGAGGAGTATGGTGGGGGTAGGTGTAGGGAAGGGGGAGGAGGTTTAGGGGAGGAGTATGGTGGGGGTAGGTGTAGGGAAAAGGGAGGGGGTAGTATGGTGGTAGGTGTAGGGAAGGGGGAGGAGGTTTAGGGGAGGAGTATGGTGGGGGTAGGTGTAGGGAAAAGGGAGGGTAGTATGGTGGGGGAGGGGTAGTATAGTAGTAGGGAAGGGGGAGGAGGTTTAGGGGAGGAGTATGGTGGGGGTAGGTGTAGGGAAGGGGGAGGAGGTTTAGGGGAGGAGTATGGTGGGGGGTAGGTGTAGGGAAGGGGGAGGAGGTTTAGGGGAGGAGTATGGTGGGGGAGTATGGTGGGGGTAGGTGTAGGGAAAAGGGAGGGTATGGTGGGGGGGTAGGTGTAGGGAAGGGGGAGGAGGTTTAGGGGGGAGTATGTGGTGATGGGGGGGGTAGGTGTAGGGAAGGGGAGGAGTATGGTGGGGGGGGTGTAGGTGTAGGGAAGGGGGAGGTTAAGGTGGGGTGTAGGGAAGGAAGAGGTATTGGGGGAGTAATGATAGGAGTTTTTATTTATTTTTAAAAAATATTTTTTATTGAATAAGCCCTCGTGTGTATGCATTTTTGTAAATCTTGTCAACTTTAAGCCTGAAACTGAATAGGAAACAGATGACCAATGTGCTGTTTCTCATGCCAGGATTGTAGAGGATGGTCCAAAGCATGTGTAAGCCCAGAAACATGCTGTCACCCCTATTTGCAGGTTTTGCCCAATATCCTTGCATTAACCGCTAGACCAGGGTGGCAAGGTTCGCATCAATATGGACTGACACATGCAACCCGCGTCTTTCAAGAGAACTGACAAAGTTTATTTTCCTTACAGCAACCTATTTCATATAGCTGGTGGCTCCACATTCACTTACACCAAAGATCAAATAAGCCAATTTCTTGCAGCAAGACACAAAAACTGGAGAAGAAATGAAGAAATGAAGAAAAAGAAGGGGGCTGTGATGGTGTGGGGGTGGGGTTGGGTGGTTAGGAGAAGAATTGAAGAAAAAGGCGAGGAAAGACAATGGGACAAGGAGTGTCACAAACACTACCGCGGTCGAAGTTAGAAGTTCTGCTAACAATAGAGCAACTGATTGAATTTCAGGACTTGATTTGATTCTAAAACAGCCTGCCACACTGTCTTCTACCCTCCTCTACACCAAGTGCATCTCTTGTCTGACCCAGTTACTTTGTTTCACGGTTGCGTCTCTGAAAATCTGCTGGTGTCTCAAGCGACCGGTTGAAAGAAAAGTTTCTTGTTCCACACGTTCTCACACCTACAATGTCAGCTGCAGCCAACGTTCGTCTCAGGTTTCAGTTGATTGTGTTTGAAGCTTAGTCAAGAATGTGGAAGCATCTATCTATCTATCTGTCTGTCTGTCTGTCTGTCTGTCTGTCTATCTGTCTGTCTGTCTGTCTGTCTGTCTGTCTGTCTATCTATCTATCTATCTATCTATCTATCTATCTATCTATCTATCTATCTATCTATCTATCCCTTAGTCTGGTGACCGTGGGGGCACCCCTGAAGACTTGAAACCAGTTCCCTCCATACCTCTCTAGAGAGGAAGTATATATATTTTTTTTTCAAGTACAGGAGTTTGATGCGTGATGTGAGGCTGACACGCATCAATATGTAGTGCACATCTATGTCTGCCAACTGTGATTTTATTTTTATTTATTCAAAGATGAATGTAAAAACTCCCCCGTAAGGATGCCGGAGGCTTGTCAGTATAAACAGCATCACCCTTTCTGCAAATTCTGTGCTAGGAATTCCCTCTTTTCTATCCCTCTCTTTGCTTTTTGCTTTGTTCCTTTTCTCCCTGCCACCTCCTTCTTGTCTATTTTTTTTGCATTCTTGGTCCACTCTTCTGCCTTTTTTCCAGAAAGACTTGAAAGAAAGCAATTCTCTCCCACGCATGTCAGATGCGCTGGGCCTGACTGGTCAGGCGCTTAACGGCAGCACAACACTTTTTCACTCATATGATAGGCAACAGTTGATGTCTGGACGTTGGAAGAAGAAGAAGAAGAAGAAGAAGAAGAAGAAGAAGAAGAAGAAGAAGAAGAAGAAGAAGAAGAAGAAGAAGAAAAAGAAGGAGGAGGAGGAGGAGAAGAAGAAGAAGAAGAAGAAGAAGAAGAAGAAGAAGAAGAAGAAGAAGAAGAAGAAGAAGAAGAAGAAGAGAAGAAGAAAGAAGAAAAAAGGAGGAGGAGGAGAAGAAGAAGAGGAGGAGGAGGAGAAGAAGAAGAAGAGGAGGAGGAGGAGGAGGAGGAGGAGGAGGAGGAGGAGGAGGAGGAGGAGGAGGAGGAGGAGGAGGAGGAGGAGGAGGAGGAAGAAGAAGAAGAAGAAGAAGAAGAAGAAGAAGAAGAAGAAGAAGAAGAAGAAGAAGAAGAAGAAGATGATGATGATGATGAAGAAGAAGAAGAAGAAGAAGAAGAAGAAGAAGAAGAAGAAGAAGAAGAAGAAGAAGAAGAAGAAGAAGAAGAAGAAGAAGAAGAAGAACAACAACAACAACAACAACAACAACAACAACAACAACAACTAAAAAAACAGAGACAGCCACAAGAAAAGAGGCGGGTTTTAACCAAAGCAAGACAAAAGTCCACGGACACAAATTTTCCCATCTTACAATTCCACTTGACGGCAGATCTCAGTTTATGACTGTAGTCTCTACACTCACGCGCCTTACACGCGCCGTCTGCCTGCGATAAGCTGAACATAGTGCTGTGTCCGCTGACAGGTGCTGTCTGAGCTTAATGCTGTGATACAGACAGTGAGTGTCACAGCAATAGTCCATGGAATGAGGAGCTGGGAGGTGTGACAGGCCCACGTTGTTGGTCTTGCGTGTTGTCTGCTGCATCCTCTCCTTGCCCTAACACTCTCCTCAAAAGTCCTTTCGGATGAGACTATAAACCGAGGCACCGTGTGTGCGAACGCACGTAGAATATCTTGCGCACGTGTTAAATCCTGTTCCGCTTTTCGTAAGAGTAGGCCATTGTGTGTCGGTGGGAATGGATGATAAGATTTACATAAGTGCATACCCAGAGGGACTGGATGTAAAAAAAAGAACATGAGTGCTTATTCCATTAACCTCGATATAAAAGAATAGATGAATAAGTAAATAAACAGACAGATAAATAAACGAATAGATAAATGAATAAATTAACAACTGTTGGCCGTTGCTCCTTCTCCGTTTCTGGTCCATCCACCTGGAATGGCCTTCCTCTCTTACTTCGCTAAAAGCCTACATTGGGTACTCTCAATTCTAGCCTCAAAAAGCGCTTATTTTCTGCCGGAGATCCCTTTTAATTCTCACCTTGCAACATGAATGCATTTGTTATCCCTATTTTGAGTCAACGATATGTGGCAAGTGTCTGAAAGACGGCATAGATGCAAACTGGCTCTACCTCGTGTGCAGTACAGCACGTAAATCATAAAACACCCTTATATAATGCAAGACTTAGAAAGCAATCTGTACTAACAATTATATATACACACACACACACACACACACACACACACACACACACACACACACACACACACACACACACACATCTCTCTCTCTCTCTCTATATATATATATGGTGTGTTCTCTTCAGATTTCCTTGTATTGCATATATATATATATATATATATATATATATATATATATATATATT
Source organism: Stramonita haemastoma (assembly GCA_030674155.1). NCBI lineage: Eukaryota > Metazoa > Mollusca > Gastropoda > Neogastropoda > Muricidae > Stramonita > Stramonita haemastoma. Next base: position 13,079 of record JASPKP010004288.1, on the reverse strand, counting down.
ATATATATATATATATATATATATGCAATACAAGGAAATCTGAAGAGAACACACCAACGGTCCGAAAGGTTGCATAAATGTAAACTGTGCGGTAGAGCACGTGGCTGAATAAAAAAAAATGCACATAATTCAACACACATACACAAAAAAAATATCCACGAAGAATCTATAAACAGTATAGGGGAATCCAAAGTAAAGGAACCAACGGGAAGAGAACGGGAATGGCAGAAATGCAAACGATGCACAGCTCAAAGCCTGAACCCAGGCCTAACAATCAAACAGCCGGCTTGTTACAGACACCATGATCCGATTTTGGAATTCCCTGCAGGCACTGTCACCCCCCACCCCTTTCACCCACACCTCACACCCCTTTCCACCTCCTCGCCCCGTCAAGTTTTCTCTCGAATTTTGCTCCTCAGACATCCTGTTTGTGTCTCAAGTGGCCAGCTGAAAATTGAATTTCTAGTCCAAGGTTGTCAGGGCTGACGCGCCAAATGCAATCAGGGGTTGTAAAGGTTTTACAATTGTACTGGCTTTTCAGGTTGTTTGGGGGCCTTGAGGTTGCTGTATCCGTTACAA
>JASPKP010004287.1:15000-17902 GCA_030674155.1 Stramonita haemastoma | reverse complement strand
TGTGTGTGTTGTGTGTTGTGTGTGTGTGTGTGTGTGTTGTGGGGTGTGTGTGTGTGTGTGTGTTGTGTTGTGGTGGTGTGTGTGGTGTGTGTGGTGTGGGAGAGAGAGAGAGAGAGAGAGGGAGAGAGAGAAAAGGGGGAGAAGAGAGAGAAGAGAGAGAGAGAGAGAGAGGAGAGAAGAGAGAGAGATGAGAGAGAGAGGAGAGGAGAGAGAGAGAGAGAGAGAGAGGGAGAGAGAGGAGAGAGAGAGAGGGAGAGGAGAGAGTGAGAGGGGATGGAGAGAGAGGAGAGGAGAGAGAGAGGAGAGAAGAGAGAGAGAGAGAGAGAGAGAGAGAGCCAACCAGCCAGACAGACAGCACACAGCCAGCCATGACAGCCAGCCAGCCAGCCAGACAGACAGCCACACAGACAGCCACACGCCAGCCAGCCAGCCAGCCAGCCAGACAGACAGACAGCCACACAGCCAGCCAGCCAGCCAGACAGACAGACAGCCACACAGCCAGCCAGCCAGACAACAGCCAGCCAGCCAGACAGAGGGTCACGAACACTGGCACTGACACACTGATACTGTCCATTATTTACGGCAGATGGAAGTGTTTTTTTTTTCATTTGGCACGGAACACAATGAACACACAAGTTCCACAATCACAATAATACAGGTCACAGTCTCCCCCACCCCCCTCCACCCATCCCCACCCACCCTAACCACTCCCAAACCTCCCCTCCTCCCCAGCAAAAGAAAACAACCCCCTTTAACCCAATGTCAGATGGGACCCCCCCCCCCAAAAAAAAAAAAAAAAGAAGAAAAAAACAAAAAGAAAACGAGTCGGCAAGAACAAGCTGAATTTTGTTAATGTTTTGTTGATAACACAGTAACAACAATAACAAAAACAACAACAACGGCAGCAGCAGCAGCGGCAAAAACAGCAGCAACAACTGCAACAGCAACACCACCAGCAGCAACAACAACAGAAACAACAATAACAGGAGCAGCAGCAACAGCAACAGCAGCAGTAACAGCAACAACAACAAAAATACAAATAACAACAGTAACAACAACAGCAACAACAACAGTAACAACAACAACAGCAGCAACAACTGTAACAACAGCAAAAACAGCAGCAGCAACAACAGTAACAACAACAACAGCAGCAACAACTGTAACAACAGCAAAAACAGCAGTAGCAACAACAGTAACAACAACAGCAGCAACAACTGTAACAACAGCAAAAACAGCAGCAGCAACAACAGTAACAACAACAACAAACAGCAGCAACAACTGAAACAACAGCAAAAACAGCAGCAGCAACAACAACAACAACAACAACAATAACTACAACAACAACTACAACAACAATGCAGGTTAAAGCAAATACAGAAATGTTAGAGGGGAATCAGAAAAAAACTGAACCCGGGTTTAACAACAATAACAACAACAGCAACAACAATACAAGAATGCGAAGAAAAAGAATGCAAAGAAGATTGCAAAGAAGAAGAAAAAGAAGAAGAAAAAAAAAGAGTGCGAAAAAGAAGAATTAAGAAGAATGCGAAGAAGAAAAATGCAAAGAAGAAGAAGAATGCGAAGAAGAAATGCGAAGAATGCAAAGAAGAAGGGTGCGAAGAAGAAGAAGAAGAAGAAGAAAAAAGAAGAAGAAGAAGAAGAAGAATTGTGAAGAAGAATTGTGAAGAAGAATTGTGAAGAAGAATTGTGAAGAAGAATTGCGAAGAAGAAGAAGAATTGCGAAGAAGAAGAATTGCGAAGAAGAAGAAGAAGAATTACGAAGAAGAAGAATTGCGAAGAAGAAGAATTGCGAAGAAGAAGAACTGCGAAGAAGAAGAAGAAGAAGAACTGCGAAGAAGAAGAAGAAGAAGAAGAAGAAGAAGAAGAAGAAGAAGAAGAAGAAGAAGAAGAAGAAAACTGCGAAGAAGAAGAAGAAGAAGAAGAACTGCGAAAGAAGAAGAAGAAGAAGAAGAAGAAGAAGAAGAAGAAGAAGAAGAAGAAAGAAGAAGAAGAAGAAGAAGAAAGAAGAAGAAGAAGAATTGTGAAGAAGAAGAAGAAGAAGAATTGCGAAGAAGAAGAAGAAGAAGAAGAAGAAGTGCGAAGAAGAAGAAGAATTGCGAAGAAGAAGAAGAAGAATTGCGAAGAAGAAGAATTGCGAAGAATTGCGAAGAATTGCGAAGAATTGCGAAGAAGAAGAAGAAGAAGAAGAAGAAGAAGAAGAATTGCGAAGAAGAAAAGAAGAAGAAGAATTGCGAAGAAGAATTGCGAAGAAGAAGAAGAAGAATTGCGAAGAAGAAGAAGAAGAAGAAGAATTGCGAAGAATTGCGAAGAAGAAGAAGAAGAATTGCGAAGAAGAGGAAGAAGAAGAAGAAGAAGAAGAAGAAGAAGAAGAAGAAGAAGAAGAAAAGAAGAAGAAGAAAAAGAAGAAGAAAAAGAATAAGAACTGCGAGGAAGAACTGTGACGAAAAATTGCGAAGAAGAATTGCGAAGAATTGCGAAGAAGAAGAATGCAAAGAAGAAGAATGCAAAGAAGAATTGCAAAGAGGAAGAATACAAAGGAGAATTGCGAAGAAGAAGAAGAAAAATTGCGAAGAAGAATTGCGAAGAAGAATTGAGAAGAAGAATTGCAAAGAAGAATTGCGAAGAAGAAGAAGAATTGTGAAAGAAGAATTGCGAAGAATTGCGAAGAAGAATTGTGAAGAAGAATTGCGAAGATGAACTGCGAAGATGAATTGCGAAGAAGAAGAAGAAGAAGAAGAAAGAAGAAGAGAGAAGAAGAAAGAAGAAGAAGAAAGAAGAAGAAGAAGAAGAAAGGAAAGAAGAGGAGAAGAAGAAGAAGAAGAAGAAGAAGAAGAAGAAGAAGAAAGAAGAAGAAGAAGAAGAAGAAGAAGAAGAAGAAAGG
>JASPKP010004287.1:0-2500 GCA_030674155.1 Stramonita haemastoma | reverse complement strand
CCCTGTGGACTCAAATCAAATCAAATCAAATTTTTATTTCCAGATGGTACATTGAACAAGCACTGATTTGTCCCTGAGGATAAATCTGGATATGGCTGTGGCGGGGAATTGAAATGAGCGGCGTGGTAACAGCAGGACGAGGACGTCAAAGAAGATGAGGCAGCAAATTAAAAAAATCCTGTAGTTCATGTCAGCATTCGGTGGATTACAGAAATACCAAACATACCCAGCATACATCCTAGAAGTCGAAACGCGGCTACCTTTCATAGTTAGGGGCAAAAAAAAACAACAAAAAAAGTCGTGTACACAAACTCTCATCATTGGTGAACCTCAGAGCTCTAGCAGAGGAAGGAAACAAAAGAACAACAAAAACAAAACGCCTGATGTTTGACTTAACTGACACCATGTGAACTGTAGGGAAAGAATGATCTCGAATAAATACCTTAAAGGAGAGCTTGAACACTGTACTATCAGTTACCGTCGTAGCACAGTTCATATTTTTTTGTTATTTATTCATTTTTAACAATTGCCAAGAAGAATTGCGAAGAAGATGAATTGCGAAGAAGAAGAAGAATTGCGAAGAAGAATTGCGAGGAAGAAGGAAAAGAAGAATTGCGAACAAGAATTGCGAACAAGAATTGCGAAGAATTGTGAAGAAGAATTGCGAAGAAGAAGAATTGCGAAGAAGAAGAAGAAGAAGAAGAAGAAGAAGAAGAAGAAGAAGAAGAAGAAGAAGAAGAAGAAGAAGAAGAAGAAGAATTGCGAAGAATTGCGAAGAAGAATTGCGAAGAAGAATTGCGAAGAAGAAGAATTGCGAAGAAGAAGAATTGCGAAGAAGAAGAATTGCGAAGAAGAAGAAGAATTGCGAAGAAGAAGATTTGCGAAGAAGAAGAATTGCGAAGAAGAAGAAGAATTGCGAAAAAAGATTGCGAGGAAGAAGGAAAAGAAGAATTGCGAAGAAGAAGAAGAAGAAGAAGAAGAAGAAGAAGAAGAAGAAGAAGAAGAAGAAGAAGAAGAACAAGAAGAAAAAGAAGGTTACCTGTCGCCCCCCCCCCCCTTCCTCCAGAAAAAAGAAATATAAATGTGAAAAATATGTATGAAACCTCATTACAAGAAGAAAAGCGATAAACTGACAGCAATGATACTAGCCTATACAGATTTGGACTGGGCTCTGAAATTGGCTGATCATACAACAAAAAATACAAATTACTGCTACAGACAAGATGTTACCTGACAATTAAATGTTGTTGTTTTAAATCGTGACGCACGACCAGTTTCTGTCTGACGTAGATGAACACAACATTAATCTCTTTCTTAAATATCTAAACAAATTACATTTGTACGTAATTTTCATTGATCTAACAGTGAGAAAATCTGCAAGCCCTGAAACCATATTATTTGCGTTTTTTGTTCGTTTGTTTGTTTGTTGTGGTTTTGTTTGTTTGTTTGTTTGTTTTTTTGGGTTTTTTTTTTTTTTTTGGGGGGGGATGGGCATCCATCCTCCATAATTAGTGGAATCTTTGACCTGTTCATACAGTTCTGTGTTGTAAAATAAAGAGTAGTAGTAGTAGTAGTAGTAGTAGTAGTAGTAGTAGTAGTAGTAGTAGTAGTAGTAGTAGTAGTATAGTAGTAATAAAAAATTTTAAAAAGTCGACCGTCCTTTCTGTGGTGAAGAAAACACAGGCTCCTTATCTCCATGCATGATCATGCCTTGCTGCTTGCGTTAATTTTAGTTGTCATGGCAAGTTTTGCATGCTTTGTTTTATTTATTCATTTATTTATTCTTTTATATCGAGGATAATGGAGTAAGCACTCATGTGCCTTTTTTCTTTTTTTTACATCCAGTCCCCGTTTGTATGAAGTTTTGTAAATCTTGTCATCTGTTCCAACCGGCATACAATGGCCTACTCTTACGTAAAACGGAACAGGGTTTAACGTGTGCGCAAGATGCTCTGCATGTGTTCGCACACGGGGCCTCGGTTTATAGTCTCATCCGAAGGACTTTTGGGGAGAGTGGAGTCAGCACTGATGTTAACTTGAGGGGAAAAATCCCCTCCATCGGGAATGGAACCCGGGTCGTCAAGTTGCGAGCGCAATGTTCTGACCACTAGGCTATCCCATCCCCGTGGACTGAGCTATGTAGATTCTGAAAATAATGTCTACACGTATTTTTAAAAGAAAATCATATTTCGGTCAAAATGAAACGCAGACCAATTTGCTCGACAAGTTCCTCTCCCCACCCTTCCTCAAATAATAATTGTTCTTGGTTACCTGCCCTCTTTAGGGTCAGGGAAGGTAAAGCAGAGAGGGAGAGGAGATGGACGCAGCCCTCAATATGCTTGCCCCTAGAGAAGCTGAGGGTTCTTGATGCCTCGCTCCCCTACGACCGCCTAGGTTATGGGACACCTTTACCGTTACCTAGAGAATTGTAATAGAGATCCTAGATTTTGTTTTGTTTGGATTGACTTCAGCTCTGCTTTTGATGCTCTTTGTCCTGAAA
>JASPKP010004286.1:15000-17905 GCA_030674155.1 Stramonita haemastoma | reverse complement strand
AAAAAGGGGAGACTTTTGATCCTCTTTTAAAACCACACAGTCTAGAAACCCAGAGGGGGGGGTTTAACTCTTCGTCATTAAAGCGACCGACCGGGCCGGGTGAAACAGTAACAAGTTCAAGTACGACTGAGAGTTCCTGCAAATCCAGGTCGGGCTTACCGCTCTTTGCGTCCCATATACAGATGACAAGTTTTTACAAAACTGCATACAAACGGGGACTGGATGTAAAAAAAGCACATGAGGGCCTATTCCATTATCCTCGATATAAAAGGATAAAAATGGAATGGTAAATACACATGGAACCGATCTTACCAACCCCCCCACCAAAAAAACAACAAAACAAAACAATACATATATAATGTAATATATCTTTATTTATATTTATATTATATTATATTATATTATATTATAATTTATTATATTATATTATATTATATTATATTATATATATATATTATATTATATTATATATATATATCTAATAAATATATATAAAAGAAAATTACGCAAAAAACTCCTCATGAAACAGACGATCAAGCTCACTCACAACCAACTGAAAAGCTACACTGGCACTGAAATCTTGGCAACCTGTCATTTTTTTTTCTTGTTTCTTCCCTTTCTCTTTCTTTTAAGAAGCTAGCTATAAAAAAAATGTTAAAAAGACCCTTGAGTTTGGCTGGGATTATAACAAATGATATGATACAACAGCGACAATGTTATTACAACAGACGACTATGAGAACAAACAGGAAGAAAGCAGTTTGCAGAAATAATGGATGATTCGCGTGTTTCCTGACAGTTTTGAGGCTCCTTTCGTCTGTCCGCGGGCACAACAGATACTGGCCTGATAAGCCAGACACGTTTATCATACCCTCCGGCTTGAATGGCTAATGAGTCACTGTGTGTGTGTGTGTGTGTGTGTGTGTGTGTGTGTGTGTGTGTGTGTGTGTGTGTGTGTGTGTGTGTGTTGTGTTGTGTTGTGTTGTGTTGTGTTGTGTTGTGTGTGTGTGTGTGTGTGTGTGTGTGTGTGTGTGTGTGTGTGTGTGTGTGTGTAAGCGCACGCGCTAAATGTCACCGAATTCTTTCAGCTTTCTCGTCAGTTTAGAACCCCCATAATATCTTTTACATCCGCACTCATTCAGATTTGATCGTAGATAATATACGCGGTCATATTCGAGTCTACCTGAATGTGTTGATGCTGTATATATACTGTGACTGACTGGTAGACAGAATAGGAATAATTGTCAGTAGTGGTGTGTGTGTGTGTGTGTGTGTGTGTGTGTGTGTGTGTGTGTGTGTGTGTGTGTGTGTGTGTGTGTGTGTGTTTGTTAGTGTGTGTATGTGTGTGTGTGTTAGTGTATGTGTGTTAGTGTGTGTGTGTGTTAGTGTGTGTGCTAGTGTGTTAGTGTTAGTGTGAATGTGTGTGTGTGTGTGTGTGTGTGTGTGTGTGTGTGTGTGTGTGTGTAACAGAATATTGTTTACATACGTTGTTGTTTTGTCTCCGTCATAAGATTAACGGATACTGAATTAGAGCTAGGTCACAATCCAATTTATTTGTTATTGTTGTTGTTGCTTGTTTAAAGACATTTCTGCGGTTCTTACAATGTTTACGAGACGAGCACACCACCGCGAATCTCCTTTCTGGGACAAACAGCATCAGTGGTGACGGCAACAAACCATAAACTGGCGTTAGAGCCGTATAAAACTTTATTTATTGTAATGCTTGGTAATGCCTTGCCTCGCCTTGATTGCAAAGTGTAGTGTAGTGTAGTGTAGTGTAGTGTAGTGTAGTGTAGTGTAGTGTAGTGTAGTGTAGTGTAGTGTAGTGTAGTGTAGTGTAGTGTAGTGTAGTGTAGTTTGGTGTGGTGTGGTGTGGTGTGGTGTGGTGTATAGCACTTTCAGTCACGGCAAATTTCTTTGCGTGAAATCCTAGGTCCTCTCTCCAGAAAGTGCATGTCGCCATAAAAGCAGCGCCACCCATTAAGAATAATCCTTCTTGCTATGTGTGGTTATTTCCCCCTGAAGACTTTTTATCTACAAAAAATTGCCAGGGACAGATCTCTTAATGTATGCTGTGGGGTTCTTTTACCTGGGCTACATAACTTGCACAAAGGAGCTCTGTCCCATCCAAAAGACTGGCACCCAGACCACCACTTAAGACCTACTGGTTAGAGGAGAAAAATCGGGAGTTAAACGGGGATAGAAACCACGACTTCTCGCTTTCTAGACCGGTGCTTTACTTCTTTTTATTCTCTTCTTTTTGTCTTCGTTCCTCGGCTAGAGCTCAAAAGTTCACCAACGGTGAGATTGTGCATACGCAACCGTTTTTATACACCATTAAGGTAGCCGCGTTTTGACTTCAGAGATGCTTAACTTCTAAACCACCGATCCATGACTGTGGCTTTCAGTTCAAAGTGAAGTCCGTGGAATAATACTACTCCTCGATCTCTTCTGTATAACAGTCGTACTGACCACTGCCCGAGTCCTACCTGACCCTGTGACTTGGGGAAAAAGGTCAACATGAGGCAGGACGAATGTTCCGGTCCAGAAGCAAAGCTAACAAATGACTCGCCACTTTCCACAACAACCTCAGCTGCCTTCTTTCACACCTGGGGCTCTAGAAAAACATGTCTTGTCGACTACAGATTCCTTACGGAGCTTGCTGGAGTCATGGCGGGGTTCTGACACTGTTCAACTGTTTGTGAGATGGTGGTCTGGGAGACAGTGGTTCGAGTCTGATGATGTTCCGAGTTTCTGAGTGAATTATGCCAGCGTTGAACGTAGAGAAGCTTGTAGTAAATGATAGGTGTACTTAGTAAAAATGTGTTTAAACACACACACACACACACATGCACACATACACACAAACACACACACACACATTGCTCTGGGCTGTAACATTATAC
>JASPKP010004286.1:0-2500 GCA_030674155.1 Stramonita haemastoma | reverse complement strand
TCTCTCTCTCTCTCTCTCTCTCTCTCTCTCTCCTCTCTCTCTTGTCTGGGATTATATGTTTGTTGAATGCATTTATTTCTTTTCTTTAAATCATAAGTTGGAACTATTGTTGTCCTTTTCTTGTTGTTTTCTCTCTCTCTCTCTCTCTCTCCTCTCCTCTCTCTCTCTCTCTCTCTCTCTCTCTCTCTCTCTCTCTCTCTCCTCTTCTCCCTCTCTCTCTCTTCTCCTCTCTCTCAATTCTTTATCAGCCTAACTCCTCCTTCCTTCTCCTCTCCCTCTTAATTCATTTTTGAGTGCCAGAGAATGCCAGAGAGTGACATACTTATTGATTTCCCAGGCTGTCAGTACATGCCACTTCTCCCCCGTGCACCCCCTAAAAAGCAGAAAACCCAGACATCTGCTGTGAAAACCCATGCCGCGTGAAAGAACATGATTATTATGATGTGCTGACGTTTCCGTTGCTCTCATTTCAGTCATGCGTGCATGATTTAATGTGTCTCTCTTGTGCATTTCATAACAGTAGAAGTTTTTGACGAACGCATTGGCAGGCAGGTGGCTGTGGTGTGTTGTGTGTGTGTGTGTTGTGTGTGTGTGTGTGTGTGTGTGTGTGGTGTGTGGTGTGTGTGTGTGTGGTGTGTGTGTGCATTTGTGGGTGGGTGGGTGTCTGGATGTGGGTGTGTGTGGGGAGAGGCAGAGATACAGACAGACAAACAGACAGAGTAGTAGATAGAGACAGCCACACAGACACAGATTACACAAAACGTGTCTGATCTGTCACCTCCAAGCTTAATATTAGACCTGAATATAGCAAGAGGCTTCGTCTGTTTTAGAACAAGGTGCGGGGATTCTTTCATATTTTCTTTGATCTCTGAGTACACATAACACCATTTCCACCAACTCTAGACTATATCTTCCTACAGATTCAACGCCTAAGGTAGCCATTATTTTCGTAGCTTTGGGAAGGGCGGGGGGGATAAGACTTTTCTCCGAGACGGCATTTGGTTACAGGGCACAGTCATGGCCAAACAGCTGAAGGAACCCGACGTCCTATCTTCTGTTGGTTTATCCCCAAATCAAAGGGTTAAGTCAGAGCTTTAGTTAGCTTTTCATTTTCTTTGAGAGGTTTAGTTGTTTTGCAGGGATTTTCCTTCTTTCGTTTTTTCTTCCTATTCATACAGTCATTGCTTTCTGTCCATCTGGAATATGTATCTGTCAGACCTTAAGAATGAAGCTTCAGCAATTTGGGGGCAAGACATAGATAACAAAAAAAAGCACAAAACCCCTAAAGCAACTGTAAATCTTTCTGATCTTGCCATTCGTCCAACATATTCACCAGTGCCAGGACAAAAGTTGTTGTTGATCCAATGCCCTGCAGGCGGTCATTATGAACCTGAATCTGACGAGTTTCTTATTTGTCTGTCAAGCTTTTCTTAACGGAGGAAGGGGGAGGAAAAGAGATGCAAGCTGAACGTCTTAAAGGCAAAGATTTATTGATTCAACAATTCGGGAAAAAAAAACCCACTAAACAAACCCTGTTTAAACCACTAGGTCCCAAATGCACGCATTCTTCCCATCTTTTGTTCTTTTATCCACAATCAATGGTTAACTAGCTTTGATTTTTCTGTTTCAGTGATCCAGTTCTACTGTAGTGGCTAATGCTGTTGTTGCCATTGCAACTGCTGCTACTGCTGTTGCTCTTTTCCCTCGGAGCTGGGTGGAGGAACAAAGATGACCAGAGCTTGTTAAATCTTTTTCCCACTCCTTAAGATCAATCCTTGCACTTTCAAGTACACTGCATTTTCCAATTGTGGATCATGGGCTCCGTCTTTTCAAGACAGTTTGCAACCCAAAGAGGATGGAGCTAGCTTGGCCTTGTTTGAAGTCTTCACGTTTTTTTTGACATTGTCTCTTTCAACCGATCTCTACACACACACACAACACACACCACACACACACACACACACACACACAACACAACACACACACACACACACACACACACACATACACACACACACATATGCACGCACACACACACACACAAACAACACACCTCTCTTCTCTCTCCTCCTCTCTCTACTCTCTCTCCTCTCTCTCTCTCTCTCTCTCTCTCTCTCTCTCTCTCTCTTCTCTCTCTCTCTCTCTCTCCTCTCTCCCCCCCTCCCCTCCCTCCCTCCCTCTTTTGCAGAGCTAATTTCCTGTTTGTTGGGAAAAGAAGGGGTTTTCCAGTCTGCACATGCCATTTCATTTGAAATCAACAACCCAAAAACTTTTAAAAATGATCTTCTCTGTTTTGAACACTGAGCCATCCAAGTGAGAGTAAATACCTCCCAGCATTTTGCTTTGGTGCGGTATCAGTATTAATATTAAGCTTATGCCATTTTCACGTTTATTTGTCATTTATAATGGCTTCACAAATGCACCCTTAAAATCATCCATGAAAGGCATGAAGGCTTACTTACATACACTGGTAAAATTAATATAGGTGCGCAAGCTTACG
>JASPKP010004285.1:0-17907 GCA_030674155.1 Stramonita haemastoma | reverse complement strand
GTGACTATAGGTACTCCTCTAAAGTCCTTACGTGAGTTATAACCAAGGCCCCACCGTCCAAAGGAACAGAACATTGTCCCTTTTTTAAAAAAACCTTTCCCCCCTTTTTCGGAAGGTAAGCATTCTGTCGTAGAAATTTTAATTAAATTAAAAAAAAAAACAAAAAACAAAAAAAAAAATACATGCGTACGGGTGTCGGGTTGTGTTTGCCTCCCCCCAAAAACCCCCAATTTGGGCTGTTTAATGGGGGTAAAAAAGGTGGAAATTACACAATCTCCCAAAAGGGGAACCTGGGAACTCTAGCAGCTTACGGGGTTTGGGCACTACCCCCCAAAGTTCGAATGTGGCTATTTAAGGTCATAAAAACGGTTTCATATAAAATTTACCCTTGGTAACCTGAAGCCCCCAACCCCCGGAACACCCCCCCCCCCCCCCCCCAAAAAAAAACCCCCCCCCAAAAAAACAAAAAAACAAAACCAAAAAAAACCAAACCCCCCCCCCCCCCCCCCCCCCCCCCAAAAAAAAAAAAAAAAAAAAAGAAGTATAAGGGCACTTACTTTCGTTCGATGACCACGAGTTATCAATTTAAAGAAAAAAATTATGACGTCCAAAAGGGGCCCCCCTTTCCCGTTTGCGATTTTGTGACACAAAACCCTGAACGCTCTCACTTTCACTTCGTTAGGCCTTGTTTTTCTGGTTTTTGGCCAAAAGGTAAAAAGAAACTACAAAATACCCACTTTTTTCTTCATTACCTTGGGACTTTTTCCCGGGAAAAATGCATTACTTTCGGTTCGGGAACGGCTCGTTGGGGGAAAAAAAAAACCCTTAATGGGAACGCGGGTATCTCTTTCTGTTTTAACTCTGTCTTTTGTCTGTCTCTTTTCGTCGTCTGTCTGTCTCTGTCGGTCTGTCTGTCTCTCTGTCTCTGTCTCTCTCTCTGTCTCTCTCTGTCTCTCTCTGTCCCTCTGTCTCTCTCTCTTCTTCTCAATCGGGGAAAAAGGGCCAGATTAAAAAAAATGAAAAAAGGGGCCTCTTACTCTGTACCCCCTTGAAAAATAAAGATCATTCATTCATTCCTTCATTCATTCATTCCCTTAGCGTGACTCCTTGTACAAATGGTGTGTATGTTTGCCAGGTCAATGGAGGGTAGAGGGAGGGGAGGGCAAATAACCTGCACGCTTTTTGTGTGTTGTGTGTGTGTGTGTGTGTGTGTGTGTGTGCGTGGGGTGCGTGCGTGCGTGCGTGCGTGTGTGTGTGTGTGTGTGTGTTGTGTGTGTGTGGTGTGTGTGGTGTGTGTGTGTGTGAAAGTTTTACATCCTAAAGATTTCAAAACAATGGCAACATATTGTTCTTGCCTCGCCCCCGTCCCCCCCCCCCCCCCAACACACATATAAAACAAGCCCTGCGCGCAAGTGTGCGCAAGTGTGCGCGCACACCACACACACACACCCACACACACACACACACACACACACACACACACACACACACACACCCCACACAGTTAATATAACAATTTGTGAAGAGACTAAAATTGAAATCGAAACACACACACACACACACACACACCACACACACACACACACCACACCACAACACACACACACACACTCACACACTCACTCACTCACTTCACCACTCACACACACACACACACACACACACACACACACACACACACACACCACACCCACACACACACAACACACCCCCACACAGTGTCTAATATAATAATTTGTGAAGAGACTTTAAATGAAATCGAAATTCACACACACAAACACAAACACACACACACACACATACACACACACACACACACACACACACACACCCCACACACCCCACCACAACACACACCACCACACACACACACACACAACACAGGTGCATGTGCGGCACGCACACATAAAAGTCCTTCGGATGAGTCTATAAACCGAGGTCCCGCGTGCGAACGCACGCAGAACATTCTTACGCATACGTTAACCCGTTTTACTTTTCAGAAGAGTTAGGCCATTGGTGTGCCGGTGGAAACGGATGACAAAATTTACAAAACTGCATGCACACGGGGACTGGATATAAAAGAGCGCACGAGTGCTTATTCTATTATCCTCTATATGAAGTAATAGATAAATAAATAATAAATTGATAAACACAGTTTTGTAAAAAAATGATACATTTGAGGATAATGGTGTTAATAGACACTCGTAGCAGACGACAAGAAAACCGAGACCTATTTTAGTTAAACCGAGTCTACAATTCAAAACGTTGAAATTGTATTTATTTACGGAAATCTGACATACAAACGAAAGTGGAAACTTTCGCATGTTAGGTTTTGTTATTTGTTATGAAAATAGCTATACGATTTGTACCGAAAGACTATCTTAGTAGATACTAGTGACGCAAAAATTTCACGTGAATAGGCCTAGGCCTAGGCTTTAGACGACCACATTGCACCATCAAAATGGCGGACAGTTGCCCACAAGTAAGTTCCCACGTGGAAGAAGTCTTCGATTGTTAAATATTTCTCTAGTAATGTTTGTAAACTTGGAATGAAATAAAACCTTAAATCAATTGTTTACAGGGTGCTGACGTTTTGAGGCGTTTCGCTGCGAAAGTGACTGTGTCCAGCACGAAAGAGCGAATCGAAGCTACCCAGGCGGTGATCAAGGGAAGTTGAAAATGGAGGTTAGATAAAAATTTACACAGTATGTTTGTTCTAAATATGGTTAATTATGGAACCCACGATAGAATCCGGACCATTGTGCAATAATCAGTGCTGGATCTGAATCTCTTCCAACTTGACAACTACTTGTGAGATTCTGATCTGTGATGACCAATGTGTCAATGACATTCACTCGTTTTAACCAGGCCCCCTTACATAATATATATTGTCATTAGCTGTGCAGAAATGAAGTGAACTTTCTCTAGTTTTTGCAACTAAACTGTATTGTTTGTTTTGGTTTTGTTTTTCCTCTTTGGAGATAGATTTTCAGGTTTTTCTGTTGTGCATAGTTACGGTGTGATCAACTTCAAATCCACTATGTAGGTTAAAGGTCCTAAGGAGTAGTGAAGACTGAAGTGGGAATCTGTGTATGTTTTCCTATTGCTTTTCAGTATTGAGTGGACATGAATTGAGCATGAATTACTCTTCTCAGACTCTGTCTGTCTGTCTCTCTTGCATTTGAAGCTTTTTTTTTTGGGGGGGGGGGGGGGGGGGGGGGGGAAAAATTCTGTCTTTTTCCTTTTTCTTTTTTTTTTTCTGTCTTTTCCTTGTTAAATTCTCCTTTGGTCTTCATTTCTGTCGGTTCTTTCATGTTTCACCTTCATTGCTTTCCTTTCTTCATTTAAATGTTAACATGAAGAAGGGTGTATTGATCTTCAGGGCTGCCATGCATGGATCCTCCCTAGTCTTGTTTTCTGGCATGCTGGTTCTGGCATGGATAACTAATAATTAATATTGTAATAAGCCTGGTTCTGTGGTATTGTTGTTTGGCTGGGTCTGATGAGTGTTGTGCTGTCGCGTTCCCTCACTCTTTCGTTCTTCTTAATTTGTAGACACACTTAATTCACTAAATATGTTAAAATTCCCTTTCTTATCATGAGCCCTTTTAATTCACCAATTAATAAATTGTGTTCTACATAATTGTTTTAACATAGTTTGATTTTGTATTACAAATAATGAACAGTGTGGTAGTGTACTAAAAATCACTTTTTTGGGGAATGTACTTATTGACGCATGCTGGGAATTGTTTATTATATGTTGTATAACAAAAAAAGTAAGCAAGTAGTATGATGGTTGTTTTACCTCATTTGGTTATTAACAAAAAATGATATGGTATACTGTATAGTGCCTCATTTGGATAATACCCCTCATCAATTTCTTGACTGTTTCAGTACTAGTAAAATAAATAGAAATAGAAAAAGACTCGTGTTAAAAAGCATGATTGTGAAGAAAAACCCCAACTTGCTGCCTCCAACCCCAAAACCCACAAGGTAACAAACCCTGAAACCGTCCTCGGCAGTCAATCCCCCTTCACCCTCCCATACCCCCTACTCATCAGCCAACAAAAACCCACACCAAAGACAGCTTGCCCTTTTTTTGTTTTCTTAATCCACCAAAACAAAAAAAACAAACCAAAAACAAAAATAACCAAAATCCCACCCCTAAACAACCCGCCTATCCTAACCAACCAAATGAAACCAACCCAACCCAACCCAACCCACCCCACCCCACCCCATCCCACTCCACCCCACCCAAACAAAACCCAACAAAAAACAACCCAACCCAACCCAACCCGAAACAAAACCAAAACCATACCAACCCGAAACAAAACCCAAACCATACCAACCCGAAACAAAACCCAAACCATACCAACCCAAAACAAAACCCACACCAAACAAAACCAAGCCAAATCAAACCAAACCAACCCCCCCCAAAAAATAACAACAACAAAACAACCCCCCCCCCCCCCCAAACAAACAAACAACAACCCCACAAAAACAAAACAAGACCAAAAAAAACAACCCTTTAACAAACAAAGCCGCCGCTGTAGTCTAGTGGTTAGGGCGTTGGACTTGTAATCTAAAGGTTGCGGGTTTGATCCCAGCTTTCGGCTATGGCGTTGTGCCCTTGGAAAAGGCACTTTACGGCTATTTTCTCACCCCATCCAGGTGTAAAAGGGGTACCAACTTTGTGTTGGGGGTTAACCCTGCGATAGACTGGTATCCTATCCAAGGGGGAGTCTATGACTCTCTGTCGCTTAACGCCACAGAAACGGGATAAGCACCGGCCTGATGAGCCTTAGGCTCGGGACAGACTTTAACTTAACTCAGCAACCCCACCCCCCACCCACCCCCCCCCAAAAAAAATCAGTACTACACAATATCAACAAGCAATCTGAAATGCTTTTCTTGGCACAGATCTGCCGGAGTTGGCAGTGCGAGGAATTTTCCGGTTTCTGTCATGGACTGTGAGCCGATACCAGGATGCAGCCTCCAGACGAGCAGCGTGTCGGCTTGTGGCCGTGGTGGTGCGGGCGTACCCAGCTCTCAGTGTCACCAACATTGTCGCCTCTTTTTCCCCTCTGGCCGAGGCGTGCAAGAAAAACAGCTGCCCGTGGTAAGCCGTTATATGTCTCTATGTTATATATATATATATGTTATATGTTATATGTTTTTTTGTTTTTTTAAAAATAAAATTATAAAAAAAAGGAAAAATAACAGTATTATTTTTCAAAATTTATTTTATTCTTTTATATCAAGGAGAATGGAATAAGCACTCGTGTGCTTTTTTTTCATCCAGTCCCTGTCATGTATGCAGTTTTGTAAATATTATCTGTTCCCACTGGCACACAATGGCCTGCTCTTATGAAAAGCGGAACAGGATTTAACATGTGCGCAAGATGTGCTGCATGTGTTCACACTTGGGGCCTCAGTTGACAGTCTCATCTGAAAGACTTTTGGGGAGAGTGGAGTCAGCAGTGATGTTAACTCCAGGTTGTAACTGTTGGTTGAGGTTTGTGATGGTTTTGTTATAATGTCTTTTTGTGGTTACTGTTAGTTGAGGTTTGTGGTGGTTTTTATCTCTTTTTGTGGTTTACTGTTGGTTGAGGTTTTGTTATGTCTTTTTTGTGGTTACTGTTAGTTGAGGTTTGTGGTGGTTTTGTTGTGTTGTGGATGTGTAGACTGAACTGGACTGGACTGGTCCGGTCCGAACCGGTCTGGACTGAACTGGACTGGACTGGACTGGTCTGGGACTGGACTGGTCTTGGACTGGACTGGTCTTGGACTGGCCTGGACTGGTATGGGACTGAAATCAGTAGTAAGGGGGTGCACAGGTCTGGAACTGGTCTGGACTGGGACTGGCCTGGACTGGTTAAGACCAGTCTGGACTGGCCTGGACTGGTTCAGACCAGTCTGAACTGGTTCTGACAGGTTTAGACTGGTCTGGACTGGTTCTGACTGGTCTGGAGTGGTTCTGACTGGTCTGGACTGGACTGAGACTGAAATCATTAGTAAAGGGGTGCACAGGTCTGGGACTGGACTGGTTTAGACCAGGCTGGACTGGTTCGGATGAGTCTGGACTAGTTTGGGCCAGTCTGAGCTGGTTCTGACAGGTGTAGACTGGTCTGGACTGGTTCCGACTGGTCTGGACTGGTTCCGACTGGTCTGGACTGGTTCCAACTGGTCTGGACCAGACTGGACTGGGACTGAAATCAGTAGTAAAGGGGTGCACAGGTCTGGGACTGGACTGGTTTGGACCAGTCTGGACTGGTTTGGACCAGTCTGGACTAGTTTGGACCAATCTGGACCGGTTCGGACTGTACTGGTTCAGACCAGTTTAGTCTGGGCTGGTTTGTACCAGTCTGGACTGGTTGAGACGGGTCCGGACTGGTTCATACTAGTTGAGACCGATCTGGTTTGGACCAGTTTGGACTGGACTTAAACTGGACTGGTCTGGGACTGGACTGGACTGGTCTGGGACTGAAATCAGTAGTAAGGGGGTGCACAGGTCTGGGACTGGACTGGTCTGGGACGGGACTGGACTGGACTGGTCTTGTCTTGGACTGGACTGGACTGGTCTGGGACTGAAATCTGTAGTAAGGGGGTGCACAGGTCTGGGACTGGACTGGTCTGGGACTGGACTGGTCTTGGACTGGACTGGACTGGTCTTGGACTGGATTGGACTGGACTGGACTGGTCTGGTCTGGTCTTGGACTGGACTGGTCTTGGACTGGACTTGGGTTTTGATTTTTTAAATTCTTTTATATTGAGGATAATGGAGTAAGCACTCTTGTGCTTTTTTTCATCCGGTCCCCGTGTGTATGCAGTATTGTAAATGTCTGTTCCCACCGACACATGATGTCCTACTCTTACGAAAAGCGGAACAGGATTTGACATGTGCGCAAGGTGTTCTGCATGCGTTCGCACACGGGGCCTCGGTTTAAAGTCTCATCCGAAGGACTTTTGGGGAGAGTGGAGTCAGGGAGTGTTGTGTGTGTGTGAGACAGAGAGAGAGAGAGAGAGAGAGAGAGAGAGAGAGAGAGAGAGAGAGGTTTGTGTGTGTGTGTTGTCTTCAATTTAACGTCTTTTAACTCTAAGTGATATTAGACGAGAAAAGTGGAAAGTATAATGGAAATTATTGAAGTGAATGGAAGGGGTAGAAAGAGAAAACGTCATAAGATAGCATTAATGGTGGTATTTTTGTACTCTTTAAAAAAAAAAAAAAAAAAAAAAAAAAGTGATAACAAGAATACTCTTGAAAACAGGAGCAAAATTTAAACTCAACAAAGTAGGAACATTTAACAATAATAATGTAACTACAATAAATATTCAAGTGGGCTGTGCAGTAAGCATCCAACAATGGCAAAGCTAACTTTGAATTATCAAAAACATTTTCCAGAGACTGCTCAGAAAATGCAGGCAAAAATGGTTTTACAATTGGGCACTCAAATATGATATGAGTGTTTGAAATATGATCTCCACATAGACATCCGACATTTTTTGCAAAATTTAGTAAGGAATGCATTTAATTTCATTCTAAAATATAATGAGCTTACCCTTTTAACCGTTAGAAAACTTAAATAAATCTTTTTGAAAAGGAGCCATATAACAAGAAATATGGGCAGTAGTCAGACAACTCTTTAAAGACCGCCCTTGAATTGACCAGATTATTTTAACCGTATGTTACAGCAAACATCATGGGGTAACATGATGTTTGCTCTAACATACTGTATCTCTCTTTTATAGATAAGGGAACATGCAGTTCTATTGATCCCATTTCATGTCTTGCCCCTTTTTCTGCAACTCTGTCAGCCCACTCGTTTGAAAAAATTCTAGCATGAGAAGGTATCCAACAAAATGAAACAGAATACCTCTTAAACTTAGGAGGTGTATGACATGGTTAATTAAAAAAATAATTGTGGGGACTTTCTTAAAATTTGGGGATTTCAGAGCATACAATACCGACTTCGAATCAACACAAAGTAAGATCTGAAAGAAGAAACATGGAACATCAAGAAGATAGATAGTTAAGAGCCATAAGAATTGCAACAAGTTCAGCTGTAAATATTGTTGGGATGTTCAGGATATTAGGCACAAGCATTTTACTGCAGACTCCCTAAAGATCCTCTTTCGGGATGTTCCATGGGACACCATTTTTAACTTCCTGAGAGAATCGGGCTTTTCCCGTCTGATATGAGTGAAAGTGGTATAGTTGCTCTCTAAGGACAAGGTTGTTTTAAGGAATCTGGTTTTATCTTGTTTTATGTGTGATCAATGTGGGTTTTCCCACGACGCGGTGGCCGTCCTGGGCTGACCCTTATGGTTGACCAGGGTGTCGATACAAGCAAGGACAGTCGAGTTGGTTTTATACCCTGTTTTAAATGTATATATAGACGCACACTTTTAATACGAGTTTTAAAATGTGACGAGGTGACAGCTCTGATATGGCCCGTGCGGTCGGCGGGGCTCTAAGCAACATCATTGGATTGGATTAGTGTGTGTGTGTGCGTGGGTGTGTGTTTTATTATTTTAAAAAAAATTATTTCTTTTTTATCGAGGATATTGGAATAAGCAATCATGCTTTTTTACATCCAGTCCCTGTGTATATGCAGTTTTGTAAATGTCATTTGTTCTCACCAGCACACAATGGCCTACTCTACCGAAAAGCGGAATGGGTTTTAACATGTGGGCAAGATGTTCTGTGCACGTTTGCACACGGGACCTCGGTTTATAGTCTCATCCGAAGGACTCTTGGTGGAGTGGAGTCAGTGTTCATGTTTTTGAGGTTTTTTTTTTTTTTTTTTAGATCAGATTTTCAGGTGTGTTTTTCAGCACTCTGTAAACTGCAGAGGAAAACTGTTATTTATTTATTTATGTTTTCATTATATTCTTTTATATCGAGGATAATGGGATAAGCACTCTTGTGCTTTTTTTCATCCAGTCCTTGTGTGTATGCAGTTGTGTAAATATTGTCATCTGTTCCCACCGGCACTCAATGGCCTACTTTGTGTGTGTGTGTGTGTGTGTGTGGTGTGTGTGTGTGTGTGTTTGTGTGTGTGTGTGTGTGTGTGTGTGTGTTTGTGTGTGTGTGTGTGTGTGCATGTGCATGTGTGTGTGTGTGTGTGTGAAACGATGTGTTGTGTGTGAACAGCAAGAGCTCCTCTGGGGACTGCCTGTTTGCTCTGAGCATGACGTGTGTGGCACTGAGGGAAGCCTGGTCTGCTCACAACGCTGTGCCTGAAGATTCCCTGCAGCAGTTGGTGAGGCTTCTTTCTATTGGTTCATTTTATCCATTTATATGATATTTTTGTTTGTTTATCTAATGTATTCATCATATCCATTTATATTATATTTTTGTTTATTTATTTAATGTATTCATCATATCCATTTATATTATATTTTTGTTTATTTATTTAATGTATTCATTATATCCATTTATATGATATTTTTATTTATTTATTGATTTATTTATTTCATTAAATTCGCTGAACAACTGACCTTTCTTTTGGCGCGAATTCCATAGTCATCACCGACTGACGGAGGCCTACTACTACTAATGTATTCATTATATCCATTTATATTTGATATTTGTGTTTATTCATTCGTTTACTGATTTATTTCATTTGAAAAAAAATTTTCATACATGGTTCATCATTATATCCATTTATATTATATTTTTGTTTATTTATTTAATGTATTCATTATATCCATTTATATTTATATTTGTGTTTATTCATTCGTTTACTTATTTATTTCATTAAAAAAAAAAGTTCATATATGGTTCATCATTATATCCATTCATATTATATTTTTGTTTATTTATTTGTTTATTTATTTAATGTATTCATCATATCCATTTATATTTGATATTTGTGTTTATTCATTCGTTTACTTATCTATTTCATTAAAAAAAAACTTCATATATGGTTCATCATTATATCCATTTATATTATATTTTTGTTTATTTATTTGTTTATTTATTTATTTAATGTATTCATTATATCCATTATATCCATTTATATTTGATATTTGTGTTTATTCATTCATTTACTTATCTATTTGTTTATTTATTTAATGTATTCATCATATCCATTTATATTTGATATTTGTGTTTATTCATTCGTTTACTTATCTATTTCTTTAAAAAAACAACTTCATATATGGTTCATCATTATATCCATTTATATTATTTTTTTGTTTATTTATTTGTTTATTTATTTATTTAATGTATTCATTATATCCATTTATATTTGATATTTGTGTTTATTTATTCGTTTGCTTATTTATTTCATTAAAAAATTTTTTTTTCATATATGGATCATCATTATATCCATTTATATTTATATTTTTGTTTATTCATTAGTTTTACTTATCTATTCATTTTTAAACATGTGTTTCTTCTTCTTTTTTTTATTTTTTGTTTGTAAGATTTAAAAAAAAGATGTAATTTTGGTGTTGTTTCAGTTGGTTACATGGTTTGAGTAATGTATGGCCCCCCCCCCCCCTCCCCCTTTGGGAATGCTGAGGGCCTGTCTGTGTAACTGGTATCCCAACCTTCTGGAAATTCTGTGCTTGGAATTTCCTCTTTTCTATCTCTCTCTTTGTTTATTCCTTGTGCCATTTCTTGATGTCATCTCTTTCTTGTCTATTTTCTGCCTTCTTGGTCCACTCCCCTGCGATTTTTCATGAAAGACATAAAAAAATAGCAATGCTTTGCCACTTCGAAGTCGGATGCACTGGGCCTGACTTGCCAGGCGCTTAACAGCAGCACAGTGCATTTTTTGCTCATATAGCAGACAACAGTAGTTGCTGTCTGAGCGTTTGATGATGAAGAAGAAAAAGTAATGTTTGTTGAATGTCCCAAGTCATGGTGATTGTTGTCATTCCTTACTTTTAGAATTAATGCAGAAAGTGCTTGTGGTGTGTTTTTCTGTTATGTTAGACAGCAGAACGATACATTTTGTGTCGTTGTGTTTCGATCTGATATGGAAAGTTGTCTCATTGTTATCAAGTTGATGAACTGTAAGTCTGTATGTATGTGTATTTATTTTGTCATGTGAGCATTGGTATTGCCTGCTAGAACCAAAGAAACCAGGTTTTTTTGTTTGTTTTGTGGATTTTGTTTTTGTTTTTTGTTTTATTCTTGAGAACTCTTGCATTTTGGATACTGTGTTTGAGTATGGGGATGAAATTTTGAAAGTGCTCTGATCGTGAATATGTTGATAATGTAAGTGTTATTTTTAATTAAATGTATGAATTTTTCCATCTTTGATCTTGACTGTTTACATACTTGTAAATTTGCTCACAATCTGATGCAACTGCTCACATACTCTTAAAACTGCTTTCATACTGCTAAAACTGCTTGTTTTCTACTTTGGTTGGAATATTTGTGTGTTTATATCTTCATATGATCATACTATTGTATACTTTTCTTGGAAGTTTAGAAATATAGTGTGTGGAGGTATGGGTTGTTCTATAATGGAGAATATTCAGGTTTGAATTCTTACATAGTAGATTTTAGTGGCCTGAAAAACAAGCCCTTGTTAATTTCAGATATTGTGTTTCATCTGTTTACTCATATATTTATCATTTCATATATGTTTTTTTTTTAACCCTTTGCTGGGCACAACGCCCCAAAGCGCCCGACCCTGTCCTTGGGCAAAACGCCCCAAAGCGCCCGGCGACCTGACCGTCACTTCAGAGCGATCATACATTCGAAATTCCCGCCAATCTCGCTTCAAATCACGTGAATATAGAAGCCACGAGACTGCCCGCGAGACTTCCGCATGTTTATTACAAATGGCGGCGATTGGAGTGAGTTTGTTGCAAGTTTTGGAGGAAAAAAATCGCAAATTTTTCCAAGATGGATGCTATCTTCGAACCCGACATTTACGATCGTTTTTACAGCTTCCATGCCAAAAAATGACGCTGTGAGATGTGTATCTAGGCTCAAATATCGATGTAATCGATCCTAGTAGTGTGTGCACTTCTGAGTTTGTTGACTGAAGTGAGAGAGACGACTTTGACTACGGCGAAGTTCGAGACGAAAATCGATTGTCAAATCTAACACGGCCGATACGCGTTTTGAATTCTACTCTTAGATTTGGGGAAATTATCGCGGATTTAAGTTCGGCAATGGTTCAGAACTTGATATATTTTGTTATTTGGTTGCTATTCGGGATTTTGATACGGTAGCGGCTCAAACTTAAACGTTAAGCTGATCGCGATCATCGGTAAACAAAAATGGCGATCGTCGGAATGTTCGATGTGTTCGTGCACCATTTATCAAAAAAACTAAAAAACCAACAGTAGGTTGAAAATATCTTTTCTATAATTGTTTCTTAATGTTTTAGTTTTTATTTAATCAAAATCCATGCACGCATTCTAAAGTTATTGCAACGCTAACTGTAACACACACAAACCAATCAATGACTTTGTGTGTTTATGCATTATAATTCTAAAAGAAAATAAAAATAATGACAAAAATTGGGTATTAGCAATTTCTTTATTCATTTCTGCATCTTGCTGTTTTTATTTCATCAAAATCCACCTGACCATTGTAGAGTTATTGCATGTTAAATACATACACCCACTCACAAGCCATCCACCTCCATTTTCTCTGCCCGGCAGGAAGGTGATAAATGATTTTGCTGTGCCCAGCAAAGGGTTAAAGCATTTTGCTAGTTACATATCTTAAGTATTGTAAGTTATATCCAGGTCACATTCACGTTTGTTTTTTTGTTATAATTACTATTACTACAAAACCGCTAATGGCGTGGTATTTTGTAGTTTCATGTGAAAGTATGTTCATCTAGATGTATTTCAGATTTTTATGTTGTAAATTTCTAACGAAAATCTTTCCATTTTTGTTTTTCTTTCGTGGGGAGTAGGGGGGGGGGGGGGGGAGCGGAGCCAGGGTGTAGTGCTGTTGTTGTTTTTGTTTACCTGGAATCATTTATGTCTAAAGTGAGGGTTGATATGTTGGACAGGTGGGGCTGCAGTGTATACTGGTCTATGGGGCATGTGCGGCTGATCGGAAAAATCCTGAACCAGGCAGCGTACCGAAAGCTGCGTATGGTGTGGACCTCGGTAAGAGAGATAAAGTAACATCAGCAAAATCCTGTGAACATCAGCAGTAACATCAGCAAAATCCTGTGAACATCAGCAGTAACAAATGCAAAATCTTGTGAACATCAGTAATAAGTGCAAAATCCTGTCAACATCAGCAGTAATAAGTACAAAATCCTGTCAACACCAGCAGTAACAAGTGCAAAATCCTGTCAACATCAGCAGTAATAAGTGCAAAATCCTGTCAACACCAGCAGTAACAAGTGCAAAATCCTGTCAACAACCAGCAGTAATAAGTACAAAATCATGTCAACACCAGCAGTAACAAGTGCAAAATCCTGTCAACACCAGCAGTAATAAGTGCACAATCCTGTCAACACCAGCAGTAATAAGTGCAAAATCCTGTCAACATTGGCAGCAATAAGTACAAAATCCTGTCAACATCAGCAGTAATAAGTACAAAATCCTGTCAACATTAGCAGTACTAAGTACAAAAATCCTGTCAACACCAGTAGTAATAAGTACAAAAATCCTGTCAACAACAGCAGTAACAAGTGCAAAATCCTGTCAACATCAGCAGTAATAAGTACAAAATCCTGCGAACATCAGCAGTAATAAGTACAAAATCCTGTCAACATCAGCAGTAATAAGTACAAAATCCTGTCAACATCAGTAATTAGTACAAAATCCTGTCAACATCAGCAGTAATAAGTACAAAATCCTGTCAACATCAGCAGCAATAAGTACAAAATCCTGTTAACATCAGCAGTAACATGTGCAAATCCTGTCAACATCAGCAGTAATAAGTACAAAATCCTGTCAACATCAGCAGTAATAAGTGCAAAATCCTGTCAACATCAGCAGTAACATGTGCAAATCCTGTGAACATCGGCAGTAACAATTGCAGAATTATGACAGAGAAGTGTCCTGTCCCAAGCGCACAATGTGCCTGACATGCAACTAATCTTCTTTGGCAGTTTCCTGCCATTGTGTTTTTGGCCGAAATGCACTTCCTCCTTCACCTCACCTATCGCATAGTCCTTTGGACCATGGGGGCACCAAAGTAGATTTTTGTCGTAAAGGGAAGTAGATTTCTGAATCTTCATCAGAAATCTGTTTCCCTGTACAATAAAAATCTACTCACCCCCTCATCTCCCCTGTTCTCCCTTATACTTCCCCTTTCCTCAAAAGTACTTGCCCTTTCCTCGAAAGTATGTGCAGACGTTACAGAAAACTACAAGGCTGCAAGATGTCAAAAAAGAAATTACATCACTATCTATCTGTTTGGCTGGCTGGTTGGCTGGCTGGCTGGCTGGCTGGCGACGGTGGGGGCACCCCTGAAGCTTGACAACCGGTTCCCTCCACATGACTGATAGCTACTGACTGTCTTATTCTTTCATATTTGTCATGTGTGTTTAAGAAAATGTGGTTGAAACAGAAGCTATGAAACGACTGTTTTAATCATTTGTTGTATATTTTTATTATAAATTTTTTTTTTTACATCCCACCCACACCTTTTCTGCCACTTCTCCTATTTAAAAAATATTTTTTCTCATTGTTTTTTGATACGAATAAGGAAGCTCTATAGGAAGGAAGGTTGGAGCACTTTCAGGGTGGTTGCACCATACTTTGGTGTGTCTGACTTATGTAGGACTAGCTCACAGCCACCCTAGTGTGGAAATGCACACACACACACACACACCACACACACACACACACACACACACACACACACACACACACACACACACACACACAACACAACACATACACACACACACACACACACACACACACACACAACACATACACACACACACACACACACACACACACACACACACACACACACACACACACACACACAAAGGATAGAGGTGGTGCTTGATCTACACGCAGCTGAAATCTTATGAATACCATTTTAGACTGATATGTTCATGAGAGGAAAAAAAAGCAAGATGTTGAGAGAATTCTAACAAGAGAATATTGTGGTTAGATGATCATACAAGTTTAGATGTCCTAGTCAGTAACTAAGAACATGGTTGTTTTAGTTAAAAAAGTTAGTCTGTCCCGAGCCTAAGGCTCATCAGGCCTGTGCTAATCCTGGTTTCTGTGGTGTTAAGCGACTGAGAGTCATAGACTCCTCCTGGATAGGACGCCAGTCCCTATCGCAGGGTTAACCCCCAACACAAGGTTGGTACCCCTTTTACACCTGGGTGGGGTGAGAAAATAGCCGTAAAGTGCCTTTTCCAAGGGCACAACGCCATAGCTGAAAGCTGGGATCGAACTTGCAACCTTTAGATTACGAGTCCAACGCCCTAACCACTAGACTACAGCGGCGGCTAAGAACACGGTTGTTTTAAGGAATATGGTTTTGGTTTTTATGACATTTTATGTGTGGTTGATGTGGTTTCTCCCACAATGTGGTGACCATCTTTGGTTGACCCTTAGGGTTTTTGCCAGGGCGTTGATACAAAGAAAACAACGATGGAGTATATTTCATACCCTGTTTTAATCTGTTTATGCAGCTGGAAAGGACATGCCATTATTTCCCCCAAGACACGTCTGACAGTGTAAAGCGAACAAGAGAAGAAGAATATCTGTATAGTTGCACAGCTTTAATCTGATATTTAAAAACTTACGAGATATGGCCTCTGTGATTCACAACAAGAAGATTGGATTTAGTTTAAAAGTTAAAGTCTGTCCCGAGCCTAAGGCTCATCAGGCCGGTGCTTATCCCGGTTTCTGTAGCGTTAAGCGACTGAGAGTCATAGACTCCCCCCTGGATAGGACGCCAGTCTATCGCAGGGTTAACCCCCAACACAAGGTTGGTACCCCTTTTACACCTGGGTGGGGGTGAGAAAATAGCCGTATAGTATATATAAATGCACAGCTTTAATCTGAGATTTAAAAACTTACGAGATATAGGGCCTCTGTGATTCGCAACAAGAAGAGTGGATTGGATGGGGTGACAGGAGAATAGCCAGTGAGGCTGGTATAGCTACAGTAGGGATGGATAACCTAGTGGTCAGAACATTGCGCTGGCAATTTGATGACCCGGGTTCGAGTCCGGTTGAGGAAAATTTTTCTTCTGGAGTTAACATCAGTGCTGACTCCACTCTCCCCAAAAAGTCCTTCGGATGAGACTTTAAACCGAGGCCCCGTGTGCGAACGCACGCAGAACATCTTGCGCACACGTTAAATCCTGTTCCGCTTTTCGTAAGAGTAGGCCATCGTGTACCAGTGGGAACAGATGACAATATTTACAAGACTGCATACACATGGGGACCGGATGAAAAAAAGCACATGATTGCTTATTCTGTTATCCTTGATATAGAAGAATAAAAAAAAAAAAAAAAAAAAATAAACAGGTGTCTTTTTACTCAGGTGCCGGGGTCCCTGGAGAAATACCTGTTGTTGGTGCTGAAGGTGGAGGCTTCGTCTTTCAACACCTGCTGCATGGCCTTCATTCTGCAGTTCCTCTCCGCCATCAGGATCAAGGCTCTCATCGAAAAACACAAGGTAATAATAATAATGCTTAGGGGACACACACGCACACATACGCAACACCCACCCCCTCCCCACCTCCTCTCCCCCAAAAAAGTCCTTTGGATGAGACTATAAACTGAAGTCTTGTGTGCAAACGCTCACAGAACATCTCGGGTTAAAATCCCTGTTCTGCTTTTTGGAAGAGTAGGCCATTTCATGCTGGTAGGAACGGATGACAAAGTTTTCAAAAGTTTGTAGCATCGTGCACATCCGTATGTGTGTCATAAAAAAGAATTGAATTAATTTTTTAGTGAACAAGTAGAAAAAGCTTTTTTTTTTCTCCTTTTTCTTTTTTTTTTTTATTCATTGAAACGGTGTTTTGTGCATTTCCATTTTTTCTATTTTTGACTGAAAAAAAAAATCATTTCATGATGATACAAAATTTCTCCTTATTTGCTTATAGCATGCATACTCTGTTGGATTGAATAAAAACATGGAAAAAAAAAAGTTAAAAAAGCAACACATGCATGCTGGTGTCATGTTTTGACACCATTCCGGAAATCAGAATGTGACAACCTAAATGTAGAAGGTGTGGGGGGGAGGTTGCAAAAAACAAAAATCTGACTGTTGGTGAACCTTGAAGGTCTAGCTGAGGAAGGGAATAAAAAAATTTATTGTTTTAATCCTCTTAGTCCCGAACTGGCATTTGCTGGGATTGAAATAATTGCCCCCCCCCCCCCCCCTTCACCCCCGAATCCCGAACTGGGATTTGCTGGGATTTATACACAGTAGATTTCCATCGTGTTGTGACCATCACTAATTACTACCACATGCCAAAGCTCTTATCAAGCTAGAGGTAGAAACCCTGCTGAAAGTCGGGAAGTAATTATAGATGCTTGTATGTACTCAGAAGGATGAAAAGGCCAGCGAGCATGTGTGCCTGACCTGATTTTGTGATGGAATACGAAATCTAGGGGCAGTTTGTGTTCAGAGAATCTGAATGCAAGATGGTTATAGTCTTGATGCACATGCCTGTACCATTATTCTTTGGCCAAGGATACTGCTGTTGTCGTCATGAGCTGTGTCATCACTTGTGCCAGTGAACAGAGACAGCCCAACTGACATTCATTCATTTCATGTATTCTTTTATTCTGAGGATAAAGGAATAAACATTTGTGTGCTTTTTTACAATCAGTCTTGGTTTATAGTCTCATCCGAAAGACAGGAAGAATGGAGCTGACAGATTCAAACCCTACTTACAAAGCAGCCCACTCCCATCCATTGAGAAAGACAGATGAGAGAAAGACTGAATTGTTCCGTTGCGTAATCACAATAGTTATGCATTTT
>JASPKP010000428.1:25000-42500 GCA_030674155.1 Stramonita haemastoma | reverse complement strand
ACAGTTACGAGCTGTTGCCTATTTGACAGAAAACTGTTTAGAAGCTGAATAATTTCAGGTGTCAGTTTGTACATTTCTAATTTGCGTAATAACAGAGAATGATCAATCACATCAAATGCTTTTTCAAAGTCAACAAAAAGGAGTCCTGTAAATTTATTGTTATTTATGTTGTGTAAGAGACTTTCAGTAAGCTGAGTTAGAGCAGTGTGGCAGGAATAGTTTTTACGAAACCCCGATTGATCTTCATTTATTAGACTGTTGTTAATAAAGTAAGAACTTAGCGATGTTTGTATGTGTTTTTCTATGGGTTTAGATAATATTGAGAGAATTGAAATTGGCCTATAATTCGAAGGAGAAGAGTATTCCCCTGATTTATGTACTGGAATGATTTTTGCTCGTTTAAACTTGAAAGGAAAACACCTTTTTTCAATACACAAGTTGTATAGATATGTTAGTGTTTCAGCAATGACTGGACTAGATAGTTTTATTATCCGTCCATCCAAATTGTCTAAATCACGTGTCCTTGAATTTGTTTGTAATTTTAGACCATTTAATACATCAAAGATTGTCATTGGCTGGAGATCGAATGGAATTTTAATGTGTTTAGAATTAACATGTTGTTCTAAGTAAATATCATTTTTGCTTGACTTGTCGCATGTTATAACTTTATCAGCTACATTTGAAAAACGGTTGTTTAATTCATCAGCTGATATTTCTTTAATGGATTGTTGGCTCTTTGAAATATGTTTATTACATAATGTATTAATGGCTTTCCAAATTTGGCGAAAGTCAGTTGTGGTAGTTAACAACTGTTGGAAGTAGTTTCGCTTTGATCTGCGTTTTAGAGAATTCACTTTATTTCTTTGTTCTCTAAATTGGTCATTTGTACCATGGGTTTTCAGATAGTTTCGTAGGTTTATCTCGGAATCTATGTCCTTTGTTATCCAAGGAGGTTTCATTTTTTCTTTAACTCTTTTTCTTATGAAGGGAGCATGTTTGTCATGCACTGAGATAAATGTATTAACCCAAAAATCAGCAGTTTCATTGGGATCTCTTATTTGATAAATATCATGTAAAGGTGAATTCATCAAGTCTGAAAGAAAATGTTTCTCACTAAAGTTTTTGAATCTTCTGTAATATATGGTTTTATGCCCAACTTTAGGAATTTTTATACGATGTTTAAACCAAGTAAAGCAGACAGGATTATGATCACTGCATCCACACGATGGAGTACATACTTCAGTTATGTGTTGTTTTGCATTAGTATATATATGATCAATTAATGTCTCTGAGTTTTCTGTTATAGGGTTTATCTACTAGTTGGTCTAGGCCAAACATAGTATAGTTGTGATTCTATTTAGGCTTAGGTTTGAGTAAATCTATGTTAAAATCACCAAGGATAACTGTTTCATAGTTTAAAAGTGTAACTTCATCCATTAAAGAATTGAATCGATCAATCCAGTCAGTGGGTTCTGACGGATTTCTGTATATAAATCCTATCAATAGTGGACTACTGTGTTTTAGTTTGATTTCTATCCATATTGATTCAATATCATAGACATCAAAGTTATGTAGCCTTTTACAGCATAATGAAGATGCAAAATATGTTAACAAGCTTGTAGTTTTTGGTTTGTAGGGATCTTGACGAAATATTTGGTATCCTGGAATGTGCATGTCTGCATCAGTTATATTTGAGGAAAGACGAGATTCAGCAAAGCCAAACAGATGAAACTCATTCCCCTCATTAAATAGTATGCTAGCAATATCATATGTTTTATTCATTGCATTGTTTATGTTGAGGTAGCCTACTCGGAGACCCTGTTTTAATGGCCACTTGTCTGAGGTAAGAGGCATGACATCTAAGGATGAGTGCAGATAGATCTTTGGGTGTCTATGAGTTTTCACACAAGTAGGAGAAAAACCAAAAAAACAAAACAAAATCAAATAACCAAAACAATTACAAAAGGGAAAAACAAAATGAACAAGTAATGACTAAAATCTCAAATAACAAACACGTAAGCCTAATAGAAGTGTAATCACAAAAAAGAAGTATAATCACAACTCAAACTAGGATACACGAATATGATATACAAAGTTCTGTAACAAAAAAGTAATAAGCAAAGCAAAAATACACAATCACACACGAATTTCAGCTGTTATCACCCAAAATTCTCTATAGATCAATCAATGATGATCAAGTTTCTGCTAGATGAACAGATATAGAGTAAAGCAACTTCAATGTGTAAACTTAGCAGAGTACACTGCAGCATGACACCATTAACATTTCTGAGAGAGAGAGAGAGGAGAGAGAGAGAGAGAAGAGAGAGAGAGAGAGAGAGAAGCGTGTTATAGAA
The DNA here is from genome assembly GCA_030674155.1 of Stramonita haemastoma. Classification (NCBI taxonomy): domain Eukaryota; kingdom Metazoa; phylum Mollusca; class Gastropoda; order Neogastropoda; family Muricidae; genus Stramonita; species Stramonita haemastoma. The sequence continues at coordinate 40,146 of JASPKP010000428.1, read as the reverse complement.
GAAGATAAGACTAGTTTATGCAATGGTACAGACAGAGATAGACTTGTCTTAGGCTAAAAAAAGGGTAGGCTATCTGTTGGTGAAGTCATGTTGTGTGAAATAGCACAACATTTGGGGGTCGGGGGTGGGGAGTGAAAAGGTAAAGTTTGGGGGGGGGGGGAAACAAACCGGGGTGAGGAGTGGAAAGGTGAAGTTTGGGGGGGAGGGGGGAATCCCACCAACCCACAAGGTTCATGAATTCATTTGACCGCATAAAACTATTAGGTAAAAAGAAAAATCATCACATACTAGGTCTATGTGTGTAAATACATGCATCAACACATTTATCACTTGCATCAACACATTTGTGATTATGCCCTCACACAGGTGTGTACATGCATGCATCAACACATTTGTGTTTATGACCTCACACATACACACACACACACACACACACACACACATAACGCGCGTGCGCACACATTCACTCACACACACACACACTCACACACACATACACATACACACACATACACATACACACACACATGCACACACTCATACGCACACACACACACACACACACACACACACACACACACACACACACACACACACACATTCACACACACACACACACACACACACACACACACACACACACACACACACACACACACACACAACACACTTCTGTAATTATAGATTAGGGCTGGAGCAATTCCATTAACAGACCTAGGATCTTGTCCCTTTTGGTGTTTGGCACAGTCGGTCTACCCAGCATGACAGAGTCATGGGGAACAAGTCTCCTGGGTTGTCTGGGTGGAAAGTGAAAGTTATAGTCAGTCACAGGTGGGCATTTAGGCGAGGTGAACAGGACAGGGGACACATTTGAGTCATTAGTGTTTGTTGTAGGTAGAGTCTCCACACTTCTGTACCCCTTCACTGCGTCCACATAACTAGCAGAAGGGGAGTGTGAGTATGTTGGTCGGACGAGTGGACGGTTACCATGGGAGCAGAGGTTGTGTGTAAGGACTTCACAACCCCTGTAGCTGGGATGGAGTCTGTCACGGTACATGTCTTTCTTGGGTGCGCCTGACTTGGCGAGGAAGTAGGGGGTATTGTCAATGAAGGAAACTCCTTCTTGAGTGCAGGTGTTTCTCAGGTTCATTGTGGACCATGAAGCTGCTGCACCCAGTGGGTGTCGTCCAAGGGGGGGGGGGGGGGGGGAGAAGAGAAGAGGCGTGTGGTGTGTGTGTGTGTGCACGCATGCATGCTTGCTAGTTTGCGGGTATGAATGTATGTATGCGTGTATGGACACGTGCGCATGCGTGTGTGCATGTCCCTATAGGGCTATGTATGTGCATGTGAATGTACGCGCATGCGTGTGCATGCATGCATCTGTATGTGTGTGTGTATATATATATATATATATATATATATATATATATATATATATATATATATATATATATATATATATATATATATGTATGCACATACATGTGCGTTTTTGTCTAAGATAACAGAGTGAACAGATGTTAAATTTGTATACTTCAACAACAGGTGTGTGCAGGCACAGTCATGAACATGCTGGCGTACGTGCATCATAATAATAATAACAACAACAACAACAGCCATCATCATCATCATCATCATAAATAATCCGTTTCATGACCCAAGATTTCCCACTCCTTCCCCAGGTGTACGCTGGAAGAATGACCGGAATGATGCTGCTGTTCTGTGCGGCACTGACCACTGTCGCAGCCGGTTGGGTCAACCATTTTGACCAGCCAGTGGCCTTCGTCTGCCCCTCTGGCCAGTTTCTCAGTGACATCAAAAGTGTCCACCACAACTACTTCAAGGACCGCATCTGGAAACTGGGCTGTAGAAATGTGCCTGTGGGAGGCAGGTTTTCTTCTGGTCATTTCACTGGTGAGGTTTCTGTCTCTCTCTCTCTCTCTCTCTGTCTCTGTCTCTGTCTCTCTCTCTGTGTCTCTCTGGGATTTTTTTCTCTACCTTTTCAGCAGCATGACTCCCTGTTTGAAAACCTGGTCACAAAAAGATGGACTACGTATTGGTCATTTAAACATTAACAGTGTTCTAAACAAGCTATCTGATGTACATAGTATCTTACACAACTCAAACAAGCCATTTCATATATTTGGATTTACAGAATCCAGACTTTCCAGTTTGGTATCTGATGATCAAATCCAATTACCTGGGTTTAGAGCAATCCGTAAAGACCCATCTTCCCCCAAAGAAACAGGAAGACTTGTGTATATATAAATGAATCCAGGAACTATAAACGTATTCACCATCTAGAAACCCGACAAGTAGAGTCTCTTTGGCTAGAAATACAACTCAAACGAAGTAAACCCATAAGGGTTATTGGATTTATCTACAGATATCCCTCTGAGAGGATTGATTGGGTTGACAGATTTTCTGTTATGATGGATGCAGCATCTCAAGATTCCAGAGAACTTTTATTATTGGGAGATTTTAACATGAATCTACTTAAACCCCACCCTTTGTGGATAAACAAATTAAATTCTTATAATCTCTCCCAAATTATTGACACACCAACGCCCTTAGCTTCCTCCAGTGAAACTGTCATTGACCATGATATGTAACTAATAAACAAAATATCAAAGAAATATGTGTCCCTAACTGTGGCTGCTGTGACCACCTTCCTACCTATTTCACATGGAACAGCACACACACAGGACACCAACACCAAAACATCACTTAAGTTGCCATCATCTGTTGATTTAGAACCCCCTGATTGTAGTGACTGTGCTGATATGTGTGTTTTGCAGCCTGAGGTGAACTATGATAATATTGTTGGTGCATTGGACAAAGGAAATGTCAAACAGTACCTGGCTACTCTAACAGATAGATCCCTACAGAAAAGGCTGAGAGACAGACAAAGAAATACACACTTTAGAAAATCTGTCCTACATTATTCAGATGGTGAAGATATTATGACCCAGTACACATGCCAACCAGACACTGAGCCAGTATGTGTGTACTGGTTTGTCAAACAGCAAGAGAAAAACATGTTAAAAGAGGAATGGGAAGGGAATCCAGAACACACTACACACGGAGACCCTATCCCGTGCTTCAAGGGATTTAGGGACTCTTAGAGACTTACTTCAATGCTTTCTTGGCTAGATTTGGCCTAGGCCTAGGCCTAACAGTGTGTGACAAAGACTGGACAAAAGAAAGGCTCAGAATGCCGTAACATACCTGGACAGTAAAGAGTTTAACATATCTGGACTGTAAAGAGTTTCGTGTTTGGCTGTACATTACAAATCAATGCGTGGTTTCCATGTCATGGAATGGCTTCGCACTGGGGTTGCTACATGAGCCTACCAGCTTAAAGCAATAAATTATTGTTATCCTTATGGTTATGTCTCTGGGCTGAACTGTCATTCCTAGAATAAAGTCAAGGGGAAAGGTGCTTTCTGAATTTTTGTTCTTTCTTATGGAACAGGACCATAGGCAACAGTTTTCACATCATACACAGTAATAGTAAAAAACCAAAGCTATCTCTGCAGAAAGTTACAGAGCAATCTGTGGCAAATTTGCAGCTGTACATGCTTGCTTTATGTTCAAAAGGTGTTCTATCCTGAAGTCAGCCATGTGTGTCAACAGGGTGACTCTGTGAAACCAGTATTTCTTGGGTGTTCTGGTTGGATGGACCCTCACCTATTTGTTCTGGGAGAGTGTTTTGCTGAGAGAGAGAGAGAGAGAGAGAGAGAGAGAGAGGAGAGAGAGAGAGAGAGGGAGAGAGAGAGAGAGAGAGAGAGAATGACAATGACAAAATGGTTTATTGTTCAGACTCGGAGTGTTCATAAACAAAGAGAGATGAATAAACAGGATGACAGCAAAATATCAAATTTAGCTAAAAGTTTGATGAGACAAAAAGAACACCCAATACAGTATATAGTCACATGACATGGCTTCCACATCAAGGCGTTAATTGTGTTATGTCGGTCTCTATGCCCTTCATCTACTATTTTGATTACAATATAACAAAAATATAGCAAAGGATTTAGTAACCTGAGGAGCAATTAAGAAACATCTCTGCCAGGATTTCCACCAGAAAGAGATTTGCATTCAGCTGCAACTTCTCGTACAGCAAGATGAAGATTATCAAGTTGCTTGTTAAAGTTTTCATGAGACTGCTTAAAGATTACTTCCACATTACTGTAAGTCAACTCTGAACTTGTATTTTTTATATCTGATTCAGAAACAAGAGTCCTGTGCTCAGAAACAGGAGTACCTTCTGCTGCAATGTCACTGTTAATATCCATATGCTCTAGCATTGTCACTTGGGTTTTGTTTATCTCACCTGTCCCCTTGCATTTGCACAACCTTTCCTCTTCAGTATCACATTCTGTTTCTCCATTGTAACATAGAGTCACTCTCTGTTTGTTTATATTATTTGATGACATATTAATCTGTACTTTGTCTTCACATGGGCCATTTGAAGACAGGGGTACAGGGGAAGAACATGCGGTAAATGAAAAACTGTCTGCAATAACAGGGGTCTTCTCAGGCTGGTTACAGTATTACTCAAGGTCGGAGGAGTTGGCCAAAACAACCTTGATGGGGATGTAGTACTTACCTTCTTTTCTGCTCTGTGCACCTCAGCCCTCCTCTGATCTCTGTTGATTTGAGATGGACACTTCCATGTACAACTCCCATCTGTACACGACACTACTGTCTTCAGAAGCAGGGGGTTGAGACAAGCCTTTGCTGTCAGTCTGAGAGCTACGATAGTTTGACTGCCTCTGCTGTCAATTTTAAAAGACAACACGGCACTGTCACACAGCACTGCATTCAGCATACATTCTAAAGTCAATGGCAATCCATCCACAGGCATGTTGAACTCAGATATTCACAATAAACAATAATATTATTAACTGTTGAGTGATGTGTCTTGCTGGCTACCAAGCAAGGGAAGCTACTCCGAGAGAGAGAGAGATTGAACTTGAACTTGAACTCGAACTTGAAAGGTTTATTCATGAAAAAGGTTATTGGCCCATACATGAAGGGGGTTGCAGAATAGCATAATTGCTTTAAGCTGACACACAACGCCACTCCATGCCATGGAAACCACAGCAATGATTTGTAATGTACATAAAAACACAAAACTCTTTACTGTCCAGATATGTTACGGCATTCCAAGCCTTTCTTTAGTCCAGTCTTTATCACACACCCTTAGGTCTAAGCTAGCCAAGAAAGCGTTGTAGTAGTTCTCTAAGTGTTGCTAAGTCCCTTGAAGTGCGCGATAGGGTCTCCGTGTGTAGTGTGTTCTGGATTTGCTTCCCATTCTGCAAACTGGCGAGTTTGACACTTTCCTCTTTTAACATGTTTTCTCTTGTTGTTTGACAAACCAGTACACACATACTGGCTCAGTGTCTGGTTGGCATGCATACTGGATCACAATGTCGTCTGACTCACACATCACAATATCTCCACCATCTGAATGATGTAGGACAGATTTTCTAAAGTGTGTATTTCTTTGTCTGTCTCTCAGCCTTTTCTGTAGGGATCTATCAGAGTAGCCACGTACTGTTTAACTTTTCCTGTGTTGAATGCACAAACAATATTATCATCGTTCACCTCAGGCTGCAAAACACACATATCAGCACAATCACTACAATCAGACATACAGGGAGGTTCTAAATCAACAGATAATGGCAACTTAACTGATGTTTTTGTGTTGATGTCCTGTGTGTGTGCTGTTGGTAGGTCTACTCCATGTCTATCTACACATGCTGCATTTCCCTGTTCTACACCACTGTCAGGCAGACTCGAGGCACTGAAGACAGTCACTTTCACACACAACACTTGCCAGCTTCTGTTTATGCTTTCTAGAGCGCTCCTGGTCACGGCGTAGTTGAGAGAACGATTTCTTCCTGTAGTACTTTACTTGTGTGCTGCGATTCACTGTTGGATCCGCCATGTTGGTTGACACTGCTGTGTCCACTGGTTTAAGTCGCAAGACAAAAACCACGCTGTCCCCTTCTCCTGCCACTTTCCAGCTGGAGACTGCATTGTCAGTCAGCAGGGTGCCTAAGGTCCTCTCCACAGCCGCTGGAAGTCCAGTAACTGGCATTTTTAGAATGAATTACTAGTTTTACTGCTGCTCACAAAAAATGTACGCCCTGTCCGCTTCACTTCTCGTGACCAACCGAGAGAGAGAGAGAGAGAGAGAGAGAGAGGAGAGAGAGAGAGAGAGAGAGAGAGAGAGCAGTTATTGTATGCATGTATGTGTAAACAGGCTATGTGAATGACTGGGACCAGAACTTCACGTACCAGTGTCCTGGAAACAGCTTCATCACCGGAACAGCCAGCATGCACCACGACCGTTACGAGGACAGAAAGTTCCGCTTTCTTTGCAGCAGCGTCGCCGGTAAGTGGAGGAAGCTGGCTCAGCCTCCAACACCACCCATCTACCCACACCCCCCCCCCTCCTCCTCCCCCCCCCTTTTGTTGCCAAGACTTCCTGATTTTTTTTCAAAACTCTCAGATTTCTTAATAAGTCCAAATGCATGTCTCTATCCAGAGGCTGAGAAGAGTAAATGCAGATCATAGATACAATCTCTCCATCTATGTTTCTCATGTTATCAACAGACAAAAGAAAAGCATTTTGTAATTGTACTGTTGTTTTTACTCTTGTTACCATTATAAGTCCTTGTGGCTGTTTGATATGCCGTTTTCTGGTTATTCTGTATTCACTGACTTCATATTTTGCTTTCAAGGTCTATTTTATTGTTCAGAGCCTCTCTCTCTGTCTCTCTCTCTCTCTCTCTCTCTCTCTCTCTCTCTCTCTCTCTCTCTCTCTCTCTCACACACACACACACACACACACACACACACACACACACACACACACACACACACAACCACCCTCAAGGCCTTCAGGTGAGGGGGGAAGGGCCATACATGGATCTTATCTATACTAGAATTAGCAGATGTGGTGTGTGTGAATAAATGCTCTCTAGCCACAGTTACTTAACAAGCAATCATGCTTCAGACAAAAATACCTCCTGCAGTGGGGACAATGCCAGGGGTCTGTCAGTTAATAGCATCCCCACCTTCTGGAAATTCTGTGCTAGGAATTCTCTTTTTTTCTGTGCTAGGAATTCTACATTTTCTATCCTCTCTTTGTTTCTGTCTTGTTCCTTTTCTTCCTGTTACCTCCATGTTGTCTATTTTCAGCCGTCTGGGTCCATTCTCCTGCCTTTTATTCCAGAAAGGCTTATAAGATAAATTTCACCCTCGCTAAAGTCGGATGTGCTGGGCCCAACTTGTTAGGCGTTTAATGGCAGCACAACACATTTTTTATCACATGACATCAATAGTTTCTGTTTCAGTGTTTGATAAAGATGAAGAACAAGAATACCTAATAAATAAGGTTTACAGGAAAAGAAAAAACCCCACTGATATTGCTCTTGCACGGCAAGTCTTGCTCATGTGGGATTTTTATGTTTTGTTTTGTTTCTTGTTTTCCTTGGAGATCAGATTTTCGGGGGGGGGGGGGGTCGTTTCTATTGTGCTCACTCACTCACTCACTCAGTCCCATGTCCCAAAGGATGTAGGGGGAACATAAGAGAAGACGCAACAGAGATCTTTTTCCATGCTTCACGATCCTGTGTGGCTAGTGGGAGGTGTTGCAGGGGTTGGGCGGTCCAGTCTTTGATGTTGTCAACCCATGATTTCTTTTGGTGGCCTCTTCTTCTCTTGCCTTCAACTGTTCCCTTGCAAGATGGGTTTTGCTAAGGTGTTGTGTCTTGTGGTGTGACCAAACCACATCAGCTTTCTCCTCTTTATGTTAGAGAGCAAAGGCTCTTGGAGGCCCACACGCTTTTTGATTTCTTCTTTCACATAGTTATTAGTCTTGTGTTCTTTGTATGATATTTTGAGGAGTCTTTTGTGGCACTTGTTCTCAAATGCTTGGATTCTCCTCTCTAACTCTGCTGTCAGAGTCCATGATTCACAGCCATATAGGAGGATGGATATCACGAGGGATTTGTAGAGGTGGTATTTGGTGCAGAAGCTGATGTTGTTGCTTCTGATGATCCTCTCAAATCTGTCTAGAGCAGATGTTGCTGTTGCAATGCGAGCTTTCACTTCATTGTTTGATGTGCCATCTTTTGTTCAGATGGAGCCTAAGTATTTGAATTGGCTCACCTCTTCCAATATTTCTCCATTCATCTTTATTTCCGTGCTGTCATTACTTACGCTGTTGACCATGATCTTTGATTTCTCTGTACTGACCTCCATGCCATATGCGCTCGCTGGATCTGATAGACTGTCTGTGAGGATTTGCAGTTCTTGTTTGCTGCTGCCCATGAGGTCAAAGTCATCTGCAAATCTGAGGTTGCAAAGGGGTCTTCCATCAATGGAGATGGAAGTGTGGTGGTTTTGCAGTGTCTCTGTCATGATGTTTTCGAGGAAGAGGTTAAAGAGCACAGGTGAGAGAAGGCAGCCCTGGCAGACCCCAACCGTGGTCTTGAAGAACTCGCCCACGTGATTGTTCATGAAAACTGCACTTTCTGCGTTCTTGTACAGTGCCTTGATGACTCCAATGAGGCAGTTGTCAATGTTGAAGTGCCTGAGTACTTGCCAGAGGCCGTCATGCCATACCCTGTTAAAGGCTTTTTTTAAGTCTATGAAATTGTGGTATAGGTCTTTTTGGTGTTGGAGATGCTTCTCTATCAAAATTCTCCGACTGAAAACTTGTTCCATTGTGCTGCGTTTTGGTCTAAAGCCCGCTTGTTCTTCTGCCATGAGTTTTTCCACTTGGTTTTTCAGTCTGTTGAGGACTATCTGCAGCACGATCTTGCTGGGATGGCTTATGAGACTGATGGTTCTGTAGTTCTGGCATTGCTTGAGGTTTCCTTTCTTTGGCTGGGGTATTACAAGAGACTGTGTCCATTCTTTTGGCCATTCTTTGGTGTCGTGGATCTTCTGACAAAGTTCTGTGAATTGCCTTGCTGTTTCATTCCCTCTATTTTTTATGAGTTCAGCTGGGATGTTATCGATTCCAGGGGACTTCCCCTTCTTCAATTGTTTAAAAGCTGTGTCTACTTCACACCTTAGTATTGGTGGGTCTTTATCTTGGTGTTCAGGGGGTTTGTCAGAAACTATGTTGGTATCTGGGCGTAGTGGGTAGTTATACAATCCCTCACAGTATTCTGTCCAGAGTTGGAGGATGGCATTGTTTTCCATTAAAAGATGTCCTTTTTTTGTCTTCAATAACAAAGGCTTTAGGCTGTGTGGTTTTAGTTAGTGCTTTCAAAGTGTTGTAAGCTGTTTTGCTGTTTCCCTTGGCCATTCCAGCTTCGATGCTGTTGCATTGTTCTATCCACGCTTCTTTGGCTTCTCTCATCTTTTTCCTCACTTCTCTGTGGCTATTCATGTACTTGTTGTTGGCTTCTTGACTTGTGAACTTTTGTTTCTTAAGCTCTCTTCTTTTATCGCAGAGGTCAAAAACTTCATTTGTCACCCAGGGTTGTTTCTTTGTTCTGCTTCTTCCTTATGTTTCTTCTGCTGCTGTCGTTAGCACTTCTTTGATGTTGTTAAGTTGGCTAGTGTGTCCACATCATTGTCGATGGCTGTGAGTGCGGCGAACTTTCCTCCAATGTTGTTGGCTTGGAAGATCTCAACCATTGTTGAGTCTTTTTTTTCCAGATCAAATCTTATGCGTGGGATTTTTGGCTGTTGTTCTGCTTTGTTTCAGCCTGATGGTGGTAAGTACAAGGTCGTGGTCACTACCAATGTCAGCTCCTGGGAATGTTCTTGTGTTTGCCTTGTTTATGCTGGATTTGAATCTTTGGGGTGACACAATGTAGTCAATTTGATTGTGAATCAGACCATTTGGTGAGTGCCAAATTGATGTTCTAGATGGCTTGTGAGGATGGAGTGTGTTAGCCAGAGTTAGTCTGTGCTTCTTTGCGAATTCCAGCAGCCGCTGCCCTCTTTCATTTGTTTCTCATAGTCCAAAGTGTCCTGTGGTTCCTGTCCCAGTGTTATAGGCATCAGGTCCCACCTTAGCATTCCAGTCGCCTTCCACAATAAGAATGTCATTTTGGGGCGTTTTGGAGATGACGTTTTCAAGTTGTTTATAAAATTCTTTTATCTGGTCATCATCGTAGTCAGATGTTGGAGCATACACTTGGATGATGGTGAGATTCTGGGGTTTTGCAGAAACTCTGATTGAGATGAGTCTGCTGGATACTGGTGTGCAGCTGATGATGCTTGACACAATCTCTTTCCTGACAATGAAGCCTACTCCGTGTTGATGTAGTTTCTCTTCTCCACTGTACCATATCTTGTGGCCGTCTTGCGTGGTTGTTTCTCCGAAGTCAATCCATCTGACTTCTGCAAGCCTTAGGATGTCCCATTTATATCTTTTTAGTTCATGTGCGAGTTCCTGTACTCTTCCTGTTTGATACAGAGTCCTTACATTCCATGTTCCGATGGTTACTCCTTTAGCTGCAAGCTTTAGAGTTGGTTCTGCTCAACCGACTCTATTGTGCTACTAGGATGTAAGCAAATCACATCTGTAGGCTAAGGAGTACTCACTCAAGCTGGAATCTTTGTTTTCTATTGTTATTGTCACGGACATGAAAAAATGCCACTTCAAAATACGTGCCCCCTCCCACCAATAAACCAATCTGTGGAATAAAGCGCTGACCCCCTTGTGCCTTGTGTCCATCCAGGAGCCGTTGCCCATGGTTGTTACTCAACTGGTTGGCAAAACAACATGGGCAACCGGCTGGACTTTCACGTACCTGGGGGCAAAATCCTCAAGGGAGTCGCCAGCTACCACAGCGACCGCTACAAGTAGGTACAGGGATTGGAATATGGTACCCCCCATCCCCTATCCTCCACAACTCCCATCCCTGGTGGGGACAGGAGGGGAGGGGGGACTGTCAGTATAGAGAGCATCCCCACTTTTTGGAAACTGTGCTGGGGATCGATCCCTTTATTTCCATCTACCCCCTTTCTTTCTTTCTGTCTGTTTGGTCCCTCTTCCTTCCTGTCACCTCATTGTGGGATAGCTCAGTGGTCAGAGCGCTCCCTTTCCCCAAGTCAAGTTAAGCAGCTTGGAGCTTGGTTACCAGTTGGATGGGTGAGTTTGCGCGCCTTGGCATCAGTACAGTCCCCCCAGTTCACCCAGCTGTAAATGGGTACCTGTCCTCTGTAGGGTCAGGGAGGGTAAAGAAACGAGGGAGAGGAGATGGGCGCCGCCCTCAACATGCTGGCCCCTAGAGAGGCTGAGGTCTCTGATGCCTCGCTCCTCTACGACCACAAAGGTTATGGGACACCTTTACCTTTTATCTGTACACCTCATTTATGGTTTATTTTCTTGCTTTCTTGGTCCTTCCTCTGCTCTTTTTCTTTTCTTTTCTTTTTAATTCTAGGAAGACTCAAAAGATAACAGTTTTCTTCCATTTATTTTGTTTTTATACTGTAAAAGCGATATCAGCCTACTTCGGTAAGTTTTATTTTGTTTTCCAAGATTTTTAAAATTCTTTTTTTGAAAGAAGTTTTGTCCAATAAAAATTTGATAAGAAAAATCTGCAGATTCTTATAACCGTACATAACTATGGCCGGGCTTTTTTTGTTGGGGTTTTGGTTTTTTGTTCGGCAATAATTGACCATCTTGTCGATTCTTTACTCTTTGTTGTAGGTTTATTTTTCGAGTGGAATCACTGATTGTTGTGGAAGTGAGTGTTTAACATTACTGTCTTATGTCTCTGATTGATGGTTCATGTAGTGTGTGTGTGTGTGTGTGTGTGTGTGTGTGTGTGTGTGTGTGTGTGTGTTCGTGTGTGCGTGCGCGAGCGCGCACATCTCTGTATATGCGTGTGTGCACATATACGCATGTGCATGCGCATGTGTGTGTGTGCACGTGTGTCTATGCGTGTTTGTGTGTGTATCCTTTGCTCTTTTTTTTTTCTTTTACAGTGACCGTCGATATAGCTTTGTGATCTGCACCTACAAACGTGCCTGAAGTGTCTACCCCACAACAATGATGTTCTGTGGCCATAGTTGGCGGAATACACAGTGCCTGGTTTTCTCCTGTGCTTGTCACTCTGCAGGATGTCTGCCCGCTGGCCTCAGCCGACACACAATCCGACTTCGTGGTAGCTATTTAAAGTATTGACAGAAAAGCAATGTAGATTTGATTAAAACAAAAAAACAGAGGCAGGAGAATGGGCTGGGTAGGCGAAAAAATGAGCAAGAGAGAGAGAAAGAGGGAGGGAGGGGGGCTGTAATGGAAAAGGCAGAAACAAGGGAAGTGATAAAAAAGAGGAAATTTCTTGGCCACAGATTTTCCAGAAAATAGGGATGTTATTTTTAATGAAAGAATCTCCAGAATTCCCATAGTTGAGAAGGGAGGGGAGAGGAGTATATTTTTTGGAGGGGGGGGGGGGGGTTGTTTTGACTTTTTGTTTGTTTCCTTTCGATATGTTAGTTATTTTTTCTTGGGGTTGGGGTTTTTTAATAGTTTTTTTTTTCTTATTTAAACTTTTTGTTCAGCATTTATTATTTTTTAAAGATAGCAGGATTAACAACAACAACAACAATAAAACCAAACTAAAAACCCTTCTCAGCAACAAAATAGTCTTTATTGATGTTTATATCAGTCTACATGCCTTTCTTTCCTGGCTCTTGCATTTGTTTCAATAAACAAGCATAACCAGTTTTGAGATTTCAGTGTATTTTTATAAGGATGCAGTGTCAGAATCATTCAACAAGTGTGTATGTGTATGTATGTCCGCACACGCGCACGAACGCACGCACGCGCACGCACGCACGCACGCACGCACACACACACACACACACACACACACACACACACACACACACACACACACACACACACACGCACACACACACACGCACAAACTGCTGACCCGGGTTCGAATCTCGTTGAAGAAGATTTCTCCTCTGAAGTTAATATATAACATCAGTGCAGACTCCACTTCCCCAAAAGTCCTTCGAATGGAACAATAAACCGAAGTCCCGTGTGCGAAAGCACGCAGAAATCTTGCGCGCATGTTAAAACCCATTCCATCTTTCGGAAGAGTAGGCCATTGTGTGCCGGTGGGAAGGATGACATTTACAAAATTGCATACCCACGAGGACTAGATGTTAAAAAAACCACACTACATGAGTGCTTATTCCGTTATTTTCGAAAAAATAAAAATAATAAAATAGATTAAACACACACACACACACACACACACACACACACACAGGTATGTACATGCATTCACACACACACACACACACACACACACGGGCACACGCAAACACACGCGCAAGAACGTACGCGCACGCGAAAGCCTGTCTGTCAGTCCATCCGTCCGTCTGTCTGCAGATCTGTCTGTCTATGTCTGTCTATGTCTGTCTGTCTGTCTGTCTATCTCTGTCTGTCTGTCTGTCTCTGTCTGTCTGTCTGTCTGTCTGTCTGTCTGTCTGTCTGTCTCTCTCTCTCTCTCTCTCTCTCTCTCTCTCTCTCTCTCTCTCTCTCTCTCTCTCTCTCTCTGGGGACGGATAGCCTAGTGGTCAGAACATTGCGCTGGCAATTTGACGACCCGGGTTCGAGTCCGGTCGAGGGGATTTTTCTCCTGGAGTTAACATCAGTGCTGACTCCACTCTCCCCAGAAGTCCTTCGGATGAGACTTTAAACCGAGGCCCCGTGTGCGAACGCACGCAGAACATCTTGCGCACACGTTAAATCCTGTTCCGCTTTTCGTAAGAGAAGGCCATCGTGTGCCGGTGGGAACAGATGACATTTACAAAACTTCATACACACGGGGACTGGACGTAAAAAAGCACAAAAGTGCTTATTCTATTATCCTCGATATAAAAGAATAAATCAAATCAAATCAAATCAAATCAAATAATAATAATAATAATAATACATGGAATTTGTATAGCGCTATATCTTGCAAAAACAAATCAAAGGGCTTGCATTCAACCTACACGACGCACAATCAGCAACTATTTACAGTTTTGACAAATTCGAATGTACACACACACACACACACACACACACACATACGCACGCACGCACGCACGCTTGCAGCACGCACGCGCACGCACACACACCTACAAACGTTAAAATCTCTCTCTCTCTCTTACATAGGTAAAACCCCAGAGAGCGAAAACTCCGAGTCAGAGTGTGCGGTGGTTTGATCCCCGTTTGGACCCGAAACATTTCCCCTCCATCCATTAGACCACGAGTGGTGGTCTGGGTGCTAGTCTTTCATATGAGACAATAAACCGAAGTCCCGTGTGTTACGCATAATTATTCAACTCAGGAAAAAGAACCCACGGCACTAAGAAAGTTGTTCCTGGTAAAATTCTGTAGAAAAAAAAAGCCACACTGATAGGGAAACAAATGCAGCTGCAGAGAGGAAAAGGAGCAAAAATATTGGGTGAGGCTGCTACTGTGGTGACACACCGTCCCCAGGCAGAGCAGCCCGAATTTCAGGAAGAGAAATCAGCTGTGCCTTAAAGTCGTATAAAACAAAAAGAAATAAGATTAAAAAATAAATAAATAAACAAATAAATAAATAAATAAAAACGCGTGGCCAGTGTGTTCCATTTTTAGCAACAGTATTGTGCTCTTGCTCCTTCCGCAAGGGAGGCAACTAGGGCGACTCCATCATGACATTTTTTTTTTTAAAGAGGAAGAAGGCTCAAAGATATTGTAATTGTGGTGATGGTTGGTTCGTGTTACAGTTCCTTGCGCGGTTCCGCTAGGACTTTCATACAATCAGACCCTCTATGTACAGTTGGTGATAGCTGGTTGACGGAACAGTCCCTAAATTCTCATGGCTTGGCAGGGGACTGTAATAGGATCAAACCAAAGACAAAAACTTCAAACCAGTGATCCTTATACAAGCAACTAAATAAATAGTACAACCTCCCCACCAAAAACAGAAAAAGAAAGAAAAAAAAAGAAAAAACCCAAAAAATAATAACAAAACCCAGCAGCAACAACAACAAAAACTCAAAAAACAAAAAAACAAAGAAACAAACAAACACCTCCAAAAAATCTCTTTTGGTCAAAGAAGAAATGTATAAGATACTGAAATAAACGTGGAACACTTTAGAAAACGAAG
>JASPKP010000428.1:0-2500 GCA_030674155.1 Stramonita haemastoma | reverse complement strand
TGACACTGACAATGACGACGATGACGATGATAATGATGATAACGATGCGATGACGCCAAAGACGACGACGACGACGACGACAATGACACTGACAATGACGACGATGATGACGATGATAACGATGACAACGACGACCGATGACGACGACGATGACGACGATAAGAAAAAGATAACAAAGATAACGCCCTACCTGGGTGTCAGTGTAGAGGTTGCCGGCAGCATCAATACACTCATAGATGGTAGAGAGGAGCGAGGGTTGGTAGAAACCTACTGGAAGACAGGGGCCCTCGTCTGAAGTCTGCCTCGATACCTACACCACCCCCCCACCACCACCACCACAACAACAACCAAACATCCATTACAACAACGAATATTACATTACGTAACAACAAACACCATAATTATTATGTACAACGACAAATACCACATTGTACAGCAACAGACACCATATGTACAACAACGGAAGGATCAAAACTTCTGGAAGATTTTCGTGTAATTCTGCAATGAATTTAGTTCTCCCTGAGGTGGCTGGGGGGGGGGGGGGGGCTGTCAGTGGTAAATAGCATCCCCCCTTCTGAAAATCTGTGCTAGGAATTCCCTCTTTTCCTATCCCTCTCTTTGTTTCTGCCTTGTTTCCTTTTCTTCCTGTCACCTCCTTCTTGTCTACTTTCTGCCTTCTTGGTCCATTCTCCAGCCTTTTTTTCAGAAAGACTTAAAGAGGATAATTCTCTCAAAAGCCGAAGTCAGAGCGGCCTGACCTGACTTGTCAGGCGTTTAATGGCAGCGCAACACGTTTTCGCTCATAGACAGACAATGATAAATCCTGTCTGAGCGTACGACGAAAAAGACTTATAATGAGTTATTATAGATATGATGGTATATTGAAATTTGGAGGGGGGGGGGAAATAGATATAACCAGCTAATGAAATTCTATACAAATCCCAAAGGAAACATAAAAAAAAAAGAAGTCCTGATATGGATTTTTTGATTTAAAACTCCGTTTTAAAAATTAGTAAATTCAAACTATTATTTCCTTTAGTCGAAATGCAGCTACCTTAATGGTGGGTAAAAAAAGGTTGCATACGCAAAAATTCATTATGGGTGAATTCGTAGATCTATTTTAGGA
This sequence comes from Stramonita haemastoma, assembly GCA_030674155.1. NCBI lineage: Eukaryota > Metazoa > Mollusca > Gastropoda > Neogastropoda > Muricidae > Stramonita > Stramonita haemastoma. Next base: position 1,374 of record JASPKP010000428.1, on the reverse strand, counting down.
ACGAAAAAAAAAAAAAACAATGATAATGTATCTAGTTTGTTTTTCCTCTCTCCTCTCTCTCTCTCCTCTCTCTCTCCTCCTCCTCTCTCTCTCTCTCCTCTCTCCTCCTCTCTCCTCCTCTCTCTCTCTCTCCACACCACAACACCCAACAACACACACACACACACACAACAAACACACACACACACACACACACCAACACACCACAACACCCCAACACACAAAACACACACAAAACACACACACCACACGTCTAATATCACAAAAGGGGAACAGACGTTAAATTGAAGACAACAACAACAACAACAACAACAACACACACACACAAAACCACCACACACACACACACACACACCCAACACACAAACACACACAAAACACACACAACCACCACACTCCCTTCTCCATCAGAACCCCCCCCCTTCCCCCCCCCCCCCCCCCCCCCCCCCCCCCCCCCCCCCCCCCTTTCCCAAAAACTTCTCACCAAGGGCTCCCCCGGGAACAGTCTTTCTTGCCTCTCGGAAATACCCCCAAGGGTGGGGAAAGATTGAATCCCCCGCCGGAAAAACCGGGAATTTTTGGGGGTGCGCCCCCGGAACGGGGTTTTCCCAAGTCGGGGGCAGGGAGTCATTAGAAAAATGGGGGAAGCTGAAGGGGATTTGGGAAGCTTTGGGGGTTTTTGTGAAGGGTTTTGGGGGGGGGTTGGGGTGGGGGTTTGGGGTTGGGGGGGTTTGGTTCTGATGCTGTCACGGGGTTTTTTTCTTTGTGACTTGTCCAATTTAAGTAGCCCTTTTCCATGGTCCTTCGTTTTTGGGTTTTTTGTTCTGTTGAAAAGAAAAAAAAGAGGGAAAAAAAACTATGTTTAAGCTTTCATTCCCCAAGGGGTTTTGTTGAAGTGTCTTGGGTTTTGGTTTTTGTTGTTGTTTTTTGGGGGGGTGGTGGGTTTTTTTTTTTTGTTGTTGTTTGTTTGTTGTTTTGTGTGTGTATTTTCCCAGGCTTGTCTTTTTAGGTTTTTTTTTTTACTATGCCATCGATATTATTTTTCTTTTGAATAATATTTTTAAAAATTTTTAAAAAAAAAAGAGAGACAGGGGAAAAGAAAACAGAGAGACAGACAGGGGGAGAGACAGGGACAGGGGGGGAAAAAAAAGAAAGGGGGAGGAAAAAAATTTTTTTAACCCCCCCGTTTCCGGGGGGTAATCACGGGAAAATTTTCCATCCAAAAAAGGAAAAAACTTCAGTAACCTTTTGGGGGGTAAGGTTGGTTTTTTACAGTGGTTTTTCTATGGTTCCCATGACTTTTTTAAAAAAAAAAAAAAAGGGTTACCTTTCCTAAATGATCCCCAAAATGAAAAAAATAATGGATATGATGGG
>JASPKP010004284.1:2500-17908 GCA_030674155.1 Stramonita haemastoma | reverse complement strand
TATTTAATTTTTATTTAATATATATTTTTATTTTTATATATTTTTATTTTTTATTGTGTGTGACCCAAAATTTTATATTAATTATATTATTATATTGGTGTGTGTTGTGTGTTGTATTTTTATATTTATATGTATAAAATATAAATATCTATGTATTTTATATATTTTTTTATAATATTCTAGTCTCTATGCTTTTCGTGTCTACAGAGCGTGGTATGACCCCCTCCTGTTGGCTTGGGGTCTGGGTCACATACGACACCACCTGCGAATTCGGGAACGCTTCCACCAACGCTGTCTCTCTCCATCCTGAATCAGGAGCGTTTTTTAAAAAAATTGTGAGGTGCGGGGAAGCGGGGATCCCCCACATTGGGGCCCCTTTTTGCTAAAAAACAAGCTACGCGGGGGGGGGGGCAGGGTCTCTAGAAGGGAAAGGACCTCACCTACCGAGATGGTTCTCTCCCGGTAAATTTTCCCCCAAAAACCCCGCTAAGAGGCGCCCCAAAAAGAAGTTTTTTAAAAAGATTCTGAAAAAAATTCTGTAAACCCTTTGGCCTCATGACCAAAACCCGTGGTCTTCCTTGGTTTGCCGGCAGGCTTGGGGGGGGCCCCAAAAAATTGTGCATTCAATCAGTCTCCCCCTTTTTGGGACAATCGCAGGGGGGCCTTGAGGGAGGGGGAATGAGGGGAAAAAAAACCCGGTCCCCTAAAACCCCCCAAAATTTCGATTTCCCTCCCCAGCCCCCTTGCGGCCGGGTTTGTTTGTCCGTTTGGGAAAATTAAACCCCCCCACCAGCGAGTTTGCACCGACGTGGAAAGTGCCTTTTAAATCTTCGTTCGCAAACCCAAAGCCATGTTTGTTTTTTCTTTATTACTTTTATATATTTATTATATATATATATATATTTTTTAATATATTTATGTATATTTTTATATTATATTTATTTTTTTTTTCTATTTTCGCCACGCGTTTAAACCCCAAATTCAGACATGCTAAAGTCCCCAAGACAAAGGAGATGTTTGTTGAGGGGCGAATTGTGTGGGACAAAAACTAAGTGTTTGGGAAAAATTAGGACACAAATACACATGAGACAGAAACTGTTTGACCCCCCCGGGGGTTTCCTGTCATTTGTGGGCGAATATTTTTCCCGGGGGGGGAAAAAAACAGCAAAAAACTCGCACAGTTTTGAATTTGGATTGGTTTTAAAAAGGAAAAAATTTTACTTTTCAATTCTTGTTTTTTTTTATGACCCCCCTTTGGTTTAAAAAAGTAAGTTTTTCCCCTTTTTCCTATGCGGGTTTGTAGTGGAGAAAGGGGATCAAACCTAAAGTTCTCTAGGGCCGGGGGTTTTTGGGGCGGCGCCCATCTCCTCTCCTCGTTTGCTTTTTTCCCCGGGCCCCCAAGGGGGATTTTTCCCATTTACGCTGGGCGAACGGGAAATTGCATTTTGAACCAAAGGCGCGAAAAAGGGCCCCATCCATTGGGGAACCACGCTTTGGGGGGTTCTGTTAAACCCCTTTGCGTGGGGAAAAACGAGTGCTCTGACCCCTGGCAAATTCTTTCCCTTATAGGTTCCCAAAAACGTTTCTTGAAAATAAAAAGCATGGGTTATGATAAATCTGTACTGTTTGTACTTTTGCAGGTTTCACATTTGGAAATGTAAAACCATATTAAGTAAACTTCTTTTATTACCAAAATAATTTTCCAGAAACGGTGGGAATTTTTGATAAGCTAACGTTCAATTTTGGAAAAAATGTTTCCCCCCATTCGTTTTTTTTACGGTAAGCCTTCAGAATATTTTTTCCCAAAGGGCCTGAAGGTCTTCTTTTTCTTTAAAACGGCGTTTTCCCCTTTTATATTCTATTACCCCCTTTTTTTTTTTTAAAATTTTTTTTTTCCCCCTCTTCAGAAAAAAACGTGGGAAACGGAAGGTGTTAGAAAGGGGGGTTTTTTAAAAAAAATGTTTTGTTTCCCCCCCAAAAAAAAAATTTATTTCATTTTTTATTTTTTGCGATTTCTTTTGAATTTTTGTACGGAAGCTAAAACAGATTTCCTTTTTTTCGACTCAGCCCTTTAAAGGGTTTAAAAGGGTTGAGTAGTTTTGAACGGCATGTGCCATAAAAAAAAAAAGAAAGAAAATGTAAAAGGAAAAAGAGGGGTGAGAGAGAGGAGAGAGGGGGAAAGGGGAGAGGGGAGGGGAGGGGGAGAGGGGGAGAGGGAGAGGGGAGGGGAGAGGAGGAGAGGGAAAGAGGGGAGAGAGGGAGAGAGGGAAGAAGAAGGGAGGGAAAAAGAAGAGAAGAAGAAGACAGGGGCGACAGAAAAGGGCAGACAGAAAAAACAGGAAAACAGAGAAGAAAACAGACAGAAAAGGGACAGAAGGACAAGAGGAGGAAAAGACAGAGAGAAGACAGAGGGAAAACAGAGGGGAAAAAAGAGAGACGAAGAGGACAGAAAGGACAGGGGGGAGACGGGAGAGGACAAAGGGGGAAAAGGGGAAGGGGGGGAGACAGAGGGAGGGGGCCCGGGGAGAGAGAGACAGAGAGAGAGAGAGACCCGAGAGAGAGAGAAAAGGGCAAACCCCCCCCCCCCCCCCCCCCCCCCCCCCGGACCCCCCCCAAAAAAGGAGGGGAGATGTTTTAAAAAACTATTCAAACAAATAAGTGTTTTCGGTTATTCAATTTCCAAGTTTTCAAATGCCACCCTTTCACGTTCTGTTTTTCTTCTGCGTAAGGCTTTTTTAAATGCTCTTAAAAATATTTGAAATACGGGGAAATTTTTAAGGGTTTTTTTATAAGTGAGGTTTTTTTCCTGTCTAAAAAACTCAACTTTTCCCGTTTTTTATCTTTGCCTTTTGCTCTCCCCCCTTTTGCCCCGGAGGCAAATGGCTTCAAAGGCCGCTGCCATGAATCAATTTTTAAAATGTATGCCCCCATCCTGGTGTAGATTTTCTATTATCTTCTATTATTATCTATCATCTATCTATTTTTTCTATCTATCTATCTATCTATTCTAAAACAAAACTATCTATCTATATATTATCAATCTATCTTCTATTTATCTATCTATCTTCTATCTATCTATCTTTTTCTATCTTCTTTTCTATCATCTATTTTTTTCTATCTATCTATTTTCTATCTATCTATTATTTTTTCTGTCTCTCTCTGTCCTCCCTTGTTTTGTCCTCTCTCTGTCTGTCTTTTTATCTCTTTTTTCTATTATTTATCTATTATTATCTATCTTTTTTCTTTTTATTTTATTATCTACTATCCCATCTTTTTTTCTATTATCTATTTTTTCTCTTCGCTCTCTCTCTCCTCTCTGTACTATCACCTATCTATCTATCATCAATGACAAATGGTTTGGGTAAATTTTGAAAAGAAAAAAACTGTCATTTGTCCCCCCCCAAAAGTAAAAGCGGGTCGGGTTTGACCTCCTCCTCCCCCCCCCCCTCCACAGTTTTCCATTAACCAAAAATCCTTTGCAAAAACCTTTTGTCCACTCTGACAGGTTTATCTCCCCCTTGTAATTCCCGCACAGCGATAGTTTTCTGTAGGTGCCTTTACCCCCTGTTTTGTGCATGATATAGTATTTCTGTTCCGGTAAAGGGGCTCTGGGAAATTCTTTTAAAAAAGGGTTTTTTAAAAAAGCATGGTTTTGGAAATAAAACCCATGGTTTTTTAAATTCCCGGTGTCTTCATAGTTGTATGGGGGGAACTCTTAAATGCAAGAAAATTTGTCCAATAGTGCACTTTGTACGGGCTTTTTGGCTTGGAAGGGAAAATGAGGGTTAACAAATTGGAGGTTGGTTTTTGTGTAAATGAAATGACAGAATGTGTCAAAACCACCACGTGCTCGCGCGCGACACCCCACAAACACCACACACACGCACCCCAACACCCCAGCACGCACGAAACCCCATGCACACCACACGCACTCACGCACGCACGCCGCACCCCACGAAAACCGCGCACGCACGCACACCCACACACCCCTTTGGGTTATGTTTTACCTGTTTTTGTTTTTTAAAAATTTTTATTGGTCAAAAGTTCTACAAGTAATATTATTCTTTTGCTTTGGGGGGTTTTTTTTAAATTTTGGTCGTACATCACTTATGTGAAAAATACATTGAACTAAAGAAGAAAAACACACCCCCACAGACAAAAAATATATATTTTATATATATATATATATATAAAAATATTTTATATTTTATATATATATATATATATATATACATAGAGGAGAGAGACAGAGCCCAGGGGACAGAGAGACAGGGGACAGACAGAGGACAGAGACAAGACAGCCCAGACAGAGACTGAGATAGATAGACAAGAGAGGAGAACCCCAAATACAGAGACTGGGGAGAGAGACAGAGAGGAACACAGAGAAAGAGACAGAGAGGGAGAGAGGGACCAGAGACGGAGCAGAGAGAGGGGAGACAGAGACAGAGAAACGGGAGATTTATTTTGTTACCCTCGGGTCAACAACATGCTGTCAATAAAAAGGGAAACTTTTTTTCCAATGAAAAATCACCATCAGCTGACAGTACAAAAATTGACCCATTTTAAACGGGTGCAAAGTAGATAAACTTCAGGGGTACTATTTTTTTCCTTTCGAATTTCTGTTCAACATCCCCCCACCTACACAGGGTTTGAAACCAAAAAAATTTAAAAACTTTTAAAAATTTCCCCCTTTCAAACTTGAAAAGCGTTTGTGTGTGATAATTTCAGAATTGCCGGTTTTTGTTTTGTGTACTTATGCATTTTTAACAGGGCCCCTTCCCTTTTTAAATAAGGACCTTACAGCTAAGGACTGTTTAAACAAAATTTGGATCAAAACTTTATGTTATTCATGTTTTTTTTTCAATAAAGTTTGCATATTTCCCCTGTTACTATTCGCAAAACGTGCATGTAAAAGAAATTGATTATTTCCAAAGGAAAATGAACCTACAAAACATTACACATGATAAAACCCGAAGTGTGCATTAATGCGGATATTTGTTTCGTTTTAATCTGAACATCAGAAGCCTAACGCAGCCCCCAACGCATTTTCGCTCATTATCGCAACGCACTCCCCCTTTTTTCAAAGGGACAACCTGATTGTTTTTTCAATGTTTGGCGTAGAAGGAAAAAGAAGCATGGATTAAATGGAAAATGTGGATTCTGCCCCGTATTTATTTTTGATACTTTTTTTCGCCCAAAAGACCAACATAAACATTCATGTCTCTTTAAAAAGGGAAATCAAGGGTTAAAATTTTTAGCAGGAAAAAAGTTTATTCCGTGGTATGTATTAATGCCAAAGCCAAACTCCTAAGATAAAAGGGGTGAATGAAATTGTCAAGGTAGACATGAAAATCTTTCCCGCATAGAGGAGTTTTTTGTGGGGCACTTTTCCCCAAAAAAAAAGACACATAAAAAATAAACAAAGAGAACGTGAAAACACGTACGGGTTTGGTTTTTTCCCCTGCTAAATTTTAAGGGTTTTAGCTCAAAAATGACGGGAAATGAGGTCTTTCTTATTTTTTCTGAAAAGCCAAGCTGACCAGGTAGAAGACAAAAAAGTGGGTCATGCAGATTTTCCCTTGCAGCCCAAACTGACCAGGTAGAAAAAAAGAAATGGGTTTATGCGATTCCCCCTTTTCAGCCAAGCTGCCGGGGGGAATGAGAAAAGTGGGTAATGAGATATCTCCTCTGAAAAAAAAGTGCCAGGGAGAAGAGCTCAAATGTTAAAAATCAAAAAAATTTTTCGGGGTTTTTTGGGAAAAAAAAAGTATTTAAAAAAAAACTCAACAGGAATGAGAGATAGAGGGGAAATTAATAATTCCAGGTTTTAACACAAACATTGACAGAAAGCGGGGGAAAAGGGGCAGAAAAGCGTGAGAGAGAGAGAGAGAGAGGGGAGAGAGTGAGAGAGAGGGAGGAGAGGGGAAGGAGAGGAGAGAAAAGGGGGAGAGGGGAAGAAGACAGACAGCGGACAGACAAGGGAGACAGACGGGGCAGAAGAAAAGGGAAAACAGACAAAAACAGACCCGCAGACAGCAGACGGGCAAGGGCAGCGGACAGAAGACCCGGGCAGCAGACTGACGAAGGGGGAATTTTAAAAAGGGGCAGAGAGAGACAGGACAGAGAGAGGGCAAAAGGGGGAAAGAGTGGGAGAGAAAACTATTCCAAGTAAAAAAAAATTTTTCCCCGGAAGCTTTTTTTTTTTTAAAAAAGCAGGGGAAAAGTTTACCCCAAAAAAAAAAAAATTAAACTTTCCAAACTTTAAAATGAAAAAGCAATTTTCCCCCCTTTTTTTAAAAAAAAAAAAGTCGTTGAATTTTTCCCCAACCCCGTTCAAATTTTATTAGGAAAAACCTTTTTTAAAATTTTTTAAAAGGTACAATTTTATCCTTGCTAAAATCTTTCAATCCAGGGGTTTTCTCCGGGGGCTTATCCTGTTCGCCCCTTCCGTCCTTCAGGCAAAAAAAAGGCCTCCGGGGCCTGTCACCCTTTGGGAAAAAAAAAGCATGGGGTTCCCCCTAAAAAGTATATGTTGTGCGCCCCTTTCACAAAATGTGGTGAATGTACGACTATCGGTGGGTATCGACTGCTTTCTGGGGCAAGATGACAGGGAAAAAATGGGTTTTGTGGGGGGGGGGATTTAGGCAACAGAAAAAAAAAAAAAGTGGGGAATTTTTCGAAGTAAAAGGAAAGGGAAAAAAGGGAGGGAGGAGGGGAGAGAAGGGGGGAGAGAGGGGAAGGGGGGGAGGAGAGAGAGGGAGAAAGGGGGAGAGAGAGGAGAGAGGAGTAAGGGGAGAAGGGGAGGGGGAGGAGAGAGGAGTGGAAGAGAGAGGAGGAGAAAAGGGGTACTTTTTCAACGGAGAAGCGTCTTTGAGAAAAAAAAAAAGGAAAGGGTTTTGAAACCAAAAAATGTAAAATTTGAACCCCCTTTTTTTTAAAAAATTGCAAAAGGGCAAAAAAACACAAATGATATCTGCTATGAAGTTTTTTGAATGACAACCCCCAAAGGGTCATTTTTTTAAATTTGGAAAATTTTTTAAAACATTTTTTTCACTGCCCAGGTACTATCGTAACTGCAATCTCAAAAATCGGGCCCCCCCTTTTTTAAAACCGGGTTTGTCCCATGTTTCTGTTCTGTTGCGTTTCCAAAACCCCCTTGCCTCGGGGGCCCGCCAGGAGGGTCCAGCACTATGTGGGGTATGAAAAGCAAATCAGTGAAATTTTTTAAATGTTGCTTTCTGAAGAAAAAATTAAAAAGCAGAAAAATTTAATTTTGATATAATCAAAGTTGTTTTTCGTGGAAGAAAAAGAAGAAATAAGAGAAAAAGACAAAACAGGCAGAGAGAAATGGAAGGATGATGATGGTGGTGGTGGGGTGGTGGTGGTGGTGGGGGGTGGTGGTGGTGGTGGTGGGGGGAGGGGAGGGGAGGGGGGGGGGGGGGGGGGGGGAGGGGGGGAGGGGGGAGGAGGAAAGGGGGAGGGGAGGAGGAGGGGGAGGGGGGAGGATAATGATGATTTTTTTTAAAACCCCCTTTATCAAAAAGTACCCAGGGTTTTAAAAACCCCCCCTTTTCCCACCGAGAATAACTTGTCAAACTTTCGAGAGAGATTTAAAATTTTTTGCAGCATTTTCTGTTGGGGGGTTAAAGCATTCATTTCCATAGGTTTTTTAAAAGAAGCTCTTTTTAAAAATGACTTGCCGCGACAGGGTTATGTGGTGAAATGTCCCATTTAAGGGGGCCCTCAAGTGCTGATCTCTGTTCTGCCCCCCCCATTCTCTCGGGACCGGGGGTCAGCAGAGGCCTGCCATGTGTCGGGCCCGCAAGGCATTGCTGCTTTAAAAATGACATCCCCCCGTTTTTTTTCGATACTCTATGCATTGAAAGTTTTAAAATCAGTTGGTTCTTTTTTCCCCTTTCTTGTTTTGTTTTTTTTTTGTTTTTTTTTGTTGTTGTTGTTGTTGTTGTTTTTTGTTGTTGTTGATGTTGTTGTGTTGTTGTTGTTGTTGTTTTCTTCTTCTTCTTCTTCTTTTTTCTTCTTCTTTTCTTCTTTTTTTTCTTCTTTTTTCTTCTTCTTCTTTTTTCTTCTTCTTCTTCTTCTTCCCTTTTCTCCTTCTTCTTCTTTTTTCTTTTTTTTCTTCTTCTTCTTTTCTTCTTCTTCTTCTTCTTCTTCTTCTTAAACTTCATCATCTCTCATCTTTATTTATCATCATCATCCATCTTTTTCCCTCTTTATCATCATTTTAAACATCATTATAGATCCGCCTCCTCCTCCTCCTCCCCCCTCTCCTCCCCCCTCCCTTTTTTACTCCGCCTCCTCCTTCCCTCCCCCTCCCCCTCCTTTCCCCTTTATTTATTTATCATCATTTTTATCATTTGCGTTGCAGCAGCGCAGCATCGTCATTATCCCCCCCCTCGTCCTCCTCCTCAACCTCCTCCTCCCCATCTTCCCCCCCCTCGTCCCCCCTCATTATTCCTATGATATAATGTTTCCAAACCCTTTTTATCATTTGCTTTATATCTTGTTTTACACATTATGAAACAAAATGCTTTTTTTTTTTTTCAAAGAAAACCCTTTGAAAATTTCCTCTGTGGGTTTTTTTTCAGTTTTTCGGAAAATTTTTATCTGGAATACACAACAGATAACATGTCTCATTTCCGATCTCTTTCATTAAACGTCGGTTAATGGCTTCTTCACTAACTTTTATTTAAACTGAAATTTAAACAATATCATCCCTTTCCCGAAACCCACGCTATTTTACCGGGTTTATTTTCGCGTGAAGTTGATCCCTTTTTTTTTGTTTTTTTACCGTTCCCTAAACATTCAGCTGGATGAAATTTATTTTGTTTAAAAAGGGCAAGTTTTTCTGTTTTTTTTCTGTCAGTGATGAGTTTTGGGGGGTTTTTTGGGGTGTTTTTTGTGTGTGGTTGTGTGTGTGTGTTGTGTGTTTTGTGTGTGTGTGTGTGTGTGTGGTGTTTTTGTGTGTGTTTTGTGTGTGTTTGTGTGTGTTGTGTGTTGGGGGGTGTTTGTGGGGTGTTTTGTGTGTTTTGTGTTTGGGTGTGGGGAGTGTTTATGTGTGTGGGGTTGAGTGGGGGTTTTGTGTGGTGTGGGGGGGGGGATGTTTTGTGGTGGTGGTGTGTGGGGGTTTGGGGTGTACGTGTGTGTGTGCGGGGCGGGTGTGGTGTGTGTGGGGGGTGTGTGTATGTGTGTGCACCACGCGTCCCCGCGTGAGGGATCCGTTGCGTTTGTGTTTGTTCGTGTATTTACGTGTTTGTGTATTCTTTGTTTTAAGGAAAGAGGCAATATAACAAGCATAGCCAATAAATTGCATAACAGCTAACTTACCCTTGGTTAATCAGGTTACGGCTGTTTTCCAAATCTATGACTACCAATCTTTTGTAGGTTTGTGGAGCTACAAGAAAAAGAAACGGTGCTCATTGCACATGGCGACGACAAAGATGAAAAAACTATGGTTATATGTTAGTTAATCTGATTATTGCACAGACACGATATTCCAATTCACTGTAACAATGTCTAGTTGAAAAATGTTTGAAAATCACAGAGACTGAGAGATAGAGACCAGAGGACAGAGACAGAGAAATAGAGACAGAAACAGAGAGACAGAGAGCTGAGAAAGAGACGACGGAGATAAGAGAGGACAGATAAAGAGAAAGAGAGAGTGAGAGAGGAGAAGAGAGAGATGGAGAGAGATGAGAGAGATGAGTGGGAGATGTGGTGAGAGAGACAGAGAGGAGAGAGAGAGAGAGAGAGAGATGGGATGAGTAGAGAGAGAGGAGAGGAGGGAGGAGGATAAGAGAGAGAAGAGAGAGAGAGAGAGTGGGTGTGAGACTGAACTGGCAGTCAGACAAACAGACAGACAGACAGACCGAACCGACACAGGAAAGACAGACAAGACAGACAGAGAAAGAAAGAGAGAGAACAGACAGAGAGCAGGCAGGGAGACAGACAGGACAGACAGACAGACAGGACAGACAGAATAGGACAGACAGGACAGACAGACAGACAGACAGACAGAATCGGACAGACAGCACAGAATAAAGACAGAGACACATAGCGACAAAAAAACAGTTTTCAAGAACGCCAGTGGGAGGGCCAATAACTAGAACTTAGCAAGCAAACTAAAGCCACATCTTCCCTGAAACGTCACCTGTCTGCATCTGACAGGAGGGATAGTAACACGATAACAACTCTGGTTTTTTCTCTTTTTTCCCCACAACACACACACAAGCCATCTACCATTCCCCACAGTCACGGGGTTACCGATGAACTTTGCTGGAAAGTTTCTGCGGCCCCTGACAAACTTAGCACTCTGCTCTAAATCTCATTTTTCCAGAGCTACCTTCCTTCTGTCTGTGTTCATCTTCGGCCCTGCCCATATTTGCTCCATACACAGAAACATTGTTAGATGGTCTGTGGAGGACCTGTGTGTCTCTGTCACATGTTCACTTTGGTGTGAAGGAAGGTGTGTCCTGATACTTTCTAAAAATATATACACGTACGCGTTAGTGCATGCGTTTACACGCACACAACGCAAATTACATACCCACACATACCTACTAACACAAGCACCAGACATAGATAGGCAAAGAGCTAGAGTGCGTGGGAGAGTAGAAGAGAGAGAGAATGAGTCGTCGAGAGAGTGCATTGAGGAGAGTGAGGGTGCGTGTAGAGAGAGAGAGAGAGTGAGAGAGAGAGAGAGGTGAGGTGATGAGAGAGAGAGAGAGAGAGGTGAGAGGAGAGGAAGAGAGAGAGGGATGTGGTGGAGAGAGACTGGAGTTGGGGACGGGGAGAGATGTGTGAGAGAGGAGACGAGAGAGGAGGAGAGGGAGAGGAGAGGAGTGGAGGAGAGATCTTTGCTTACTTTTCTTTGGCTTTATCTTCATTATCATTATCCTCCTCCTACTCATCATCACCCTCAACATCAACTGCCCCCCCACCTCCATCATGATAACCATAATCTTTATCATCATCTCTTGGCGTCATCCCCACTCTTCATTATCATCATTATACAGTGTCCGTTTATTAGTATTGCGCTTTTTTTTGGATGGAGTTCCAGAAATAGGTTAGAAAACTCATTATCTTAATCATAAAATACCTTTTTAAACCTTGGTAAATACGAGATGTTCAGCTGTTATAGTAGTGTAGAAGTAAGCTAAGCAGCAGTTGCAGCAGCAGCAGCAGCAAGAGTAGTAGAAGTAGTTAGTAGTTGTTGTGTAGTGTTGTAGTAGTAGTGTAGTTGTGTAGTAGTAGTAGTGTTGTAAGTAGTACTGAGTACTAGTACTAGTACTAGTACTAGTACTAGTACTTGTACTAGTAGTACTTGTAGTTTTAAACGTAGTTTTTTGTGTATCGTTAGCAATGATAATTGTATATTATAGCAATGCAATATTTTTTTATATTTGACATTCATATACAGACCAAAACTGCAGTTCAATTCAAAACTGTTTCTCCAATCTCTTTCTTTTCAATTTCCCATTAAATATATTTGCTTAGGCATTTCTTCTAATCAAACGGTCAAAACTATGCAACTTCATTAAGTTTTGTTGTTCTTGCTTTTTTTACCTCACTTGCTAGAGCTTACAAAGTTGTAAATGGCTTTTTACGTGTAAACGTGTTTTTTTACTCATTTAAAAGTACTTCCAGAAGACAATAATGAACATGGTATGATAGAAAATAGCTTCTTTTGGAGATAATAATTGTTTCATCATTTGAGGGCAGTTGGTTTCGTTTGTTTGTTTTGTAGTTGTAATCATTTTTTTTCCTTGTCCGTTTTTGCTGTTCGCTCATAATTTCTTTTTGTTTTTGTTTTTTGTGAACGTCCGGGGGGGGGTACACCTAAACATAATGTCGCAAACACATTCCGCCCATGAGTGCCAACTTTCTTATTTCCCGCTAACCGTTTGGCATTAGGTACATTTGCTATAAGACATCACATATATATATATATGTGACTTTCCTGTGAGTAACATGTCTTTAAGTTTTAGGATGGTAAATAAATCGATAGAAAGGTTAAAAGTAGGAAAGGACATACGGCTATTGTTGAAATGACATATAGACAGACAGACTGTGGATAAGTAGTAGCTAGCTATATAGAAAGATTGAAAGATAGAAAGATATATATGATAGTAGATGATAGATAGATAGTTAGATAGATCGATAGATAGATAGATTAGATGATTGATTGATAGATAGATAGATAGATAGATAGATAGATAGATATAGTTAGATAGATAGATAGTTAGATAGATAGATAGATTAATCGACAAGACTAAAGCTTCACCATTAGCCATAGCAACTCTGGAAGCTAGACGTGATCTAAGAAGTGTCACGGATTTTTCTCATTGTTTTTAGTATATGGAGTGTATAACATGTTAAAAACCGAATTGAAACTTTCGCTAATTGAAGACAAGTTTTTTTATCTCTCTTTTAATCTGTCTGTCTCTCTGTCAGTCTTTTTTGTGTCTTTACTTTCTTTCTTTCTTTTTCTCCGTGCGTCGTGGTTATTTTCCATTAATAACAATGGTTTTATATCTTTCGAGTTTTTCGTTTGCTTTATTCGTTGTGTCAATGGGGATGTACGGGAAAAGTTAGCGAGGCAGCACACACACAGAAGGAGCAGAATCACTGCTAGCAATCTGTAGTGTACACAACAACACACACACACCACACACACTCACTCACACATCATACACACCAACTCACACTTTCACACATACACACACACAACACACACCACGCACACGCACACGCACACACACACATGTGCACACGCACACACAAACTTACAGCAGCAATTTAGAGTACCAACACACACCACACATATGCACAAGCAACACAAAACACACAAAGAACCACACACAAAAAGACACACACCAAAGACTCACACACACACACCACACCACACACACACAACACACATCACACACACTCTACACATCACACACACACATACACGTCTAATAGCACCAATTGTGAAAAGACGTTAAAAGAAATTGAAACACACACCACACACAAACACACACACACACCACACACACACACACTACACTCTCAACACACAGGAAAACATATCGCATATACACTTGCACGTGCAGACGCACAGACAAAGGCACACACACCCTCATCACACAACACAACACACAACACAAACATCACACACCACACTTTATATTATAATATAAATTATATATATATATTTTATATATTAGATATATATAATATATATATATATATATGAACATGCCACTTCACGCACTCAAACTCACAATACACACACGCATACACGCACACACCACGCACGCACGCACGCACGCACACTCCACACACACACACACCGCACGCTCGCACGCGCACACAACCATAAAGGAAGTGCTAAATCTATCAAGACATAACAAGCAGCAAAACTTCACAAACATTTTGAATCAATTCAAAACAAAATAGCAAAACAAACTTTCCCGTAGTCTCTTCTACCCCAAAGTGAAAACGACCACATGCACAAAATCAGTTACACAGGACTGCCATTTTCTTCATCGTTTAGCTAACTTACTTAATAAACAAAGTTGCCCGCCTCTTGATCTGTCAATAACAGGTCCTGGATTTTTAGAAGATTAAGTTCCAGGGCAACCAGTCTTTTATGGCAGAGTTCAAAACCCTTGACAGGTTTGGCACTCCGTTACAAGAACGGAAGCTTTGTACTGGTTGGTCATGGTCAACGAAGTCAAGGAGAGGTAATTGGCTACACAAGACCTGCACCGTGACTTGAATATGCATGACCCTTGGATGTGAGGTATTGTTGGTGACATGTTGTCTTTTTGATGGTTTTGTCAAAAATTTGGGGTTGGGGCTTTGTTTTGGTGGGGCTTGGTAAGAGTGGAGAGATTGAGTGAGGAGAGAGGAGAGAGAGGAGAAGAGAGAGAGAGATGAGAGAGGAGGAGGTGGAGAGAGAGTGAGAGAGAGTGAGAGAGAGAGAACTGTGGAAGGGAAAAGAAGCAGTTAGGAAGCAAAAGAAAGGAAAACTCAAAACCACAGAGAAGAAACACAGCTAGAACCAATCAAACTGGAATAAGCATTTAGGAGACACTAAACTTTGTGTTACACAGTGCATGCAGTAAAATTCCAGGTCAGCTATCATTTACAAACAAAATTCTGTGGAAATTGCTATGAATAATTGAGCTAATCTAATACCCCTAAGCACATTATTATAATAGCTGAATTTTCAGTTCTTGTTTCTATATTAGAAGGTTGGGCAATTCTTTGAGTATTATCCATGGTGCCTTATCTGTTAATATGATCTTTTACCACTTATCACTGTAGAAACCTAGTCAGTCCAGTCTCCCAGTTCATTCAGCTGTAAATGGGTACCTGCCCATGCTTTAGGGTCAGGAAAGGTAAAGCAGCGAGGGAAGGAAGAGGAGATGGGCGACTGGCTCATATGCGGGCCCCTAGAGAAGCTTATGGTCTGTGAGTGCTTTGGTTTCCTCAACGACCACTTATGTTATGGAAACACTTTTACTTGATCTTTTATCTTTTCATAGGGAAAAACCCCAACACACACTTTACCCCACCCACTTACACACACACACACACACACACACACACACACGCCCGCACGCACGCACGCACGCAAGCACGCACAACAAAACACACACAACACAGATTTCCCCACTCCCCGTAAACCCCAACACCCATTCAACCACCCGCGGGAATACAAGCAAAACTACCTTCCTTTCTTCCCCCATCCACCATCCACCTGTCCCACCCCCCTCTACCCAACCCCCCCCTTCCCCTAGCCTCCCCCAATATAAGGCTCATTAGATATAGAAGGGATGATCACCCCTCTCGCTTGCCCTTTAGAACAAGCGGTCACTGTCTACTGCTCAAATCAGGTCTTCGCTGGAGTCCAGCTACACCAATTCCCGAGAGAGTGATGTCTTTTACGCGGGAGCCCCGGTTGTGGAGGGATTCTGAATCCCGTTAGCAGACTGTGGGGAGGATTGCTCCCTTTGAACAATGGTAACAACATTAGGTGGGAGGTATTGGCTACACAAAAAACCTGCGCTGTGATTTGAATATGTAGAAGGGTATGTGTGGGGAGGTGGGGGGTGAGTGGTGAGTGGTCGTGTGTGTGTGTGTTGTGTGTGCTGTGTGTGTGTTGTGTGTGTGTGTGTGATGTGTGTGTGTGTGTGTGTGTGTGTGTGTGTTTCTGTGTCTGTGTCTGTGTCTGTGTCTGTGTCTGTGTCTGTATAATTTGTGTGTGTGTGTTGTGTGTGTGTGTGGTTGTGTGTGTGTTTGTGTGTGTGTGTGTTTGTGTGTGTGTATTTGTGTGTGTGTGTGTTTGTGTGTGTGTGTGTGTGTGTGTGTGTGATGTGTGTGTGTGTGTGGTGTGTG
>JASPKP010004283.1:15000-17908 GCA_030674155.1 Stramonita haemastoma | reverse complement strand
TATTTTTTTAAATTTTTTGTTTCTCCCATTGTTTGTTGTTGTTGTTTTGTTGTTGTTGTTGTTGTTTGTTGTTGTTTGTCTAATATCATTTTTGTGAAAACATTAAACTGAAAAGAACAACACACACCACAAACATACACACAAAACACCTTACACACACACACACACACAAAACACACACACACACCACACACACAACACAACACACCACCCACACACCCACACCACACACACAGGGAGACAAGAACAGACTCGATGCTCACGAGAATCCAGCGACCCAAACTCTGTCGACAGGAGATTGATAGGACACCATTAGGTTTTCCTTCTGTTCCCCAGGGAATCCCCTACAGTCCCCATGACTCATCTGCAGCTTCACACCTACATCAAAAAAGAGAGAGGGGGGGAAGAGAGGAGAAGGGGGATGGGGGAGAGAGAGAGAGGGGGGGGGAAAGGGAAAGAGGGAGGGGAAAAAAAATGAGAGAGGGGGGAAAAGGGAGGAGAGGAGAGGAAAAAGAGAGAGAGGAGGGGGAAGAAAAAAAAATGATGAAAATCTTTATTTTTCAGGGGTAACAGAGTAAGCTTACATATTTTTTCATCACAGAGGAGAGAGGAGAGGAGAGAGGGGGGAAGAGAAAAGAGAGGAGAGAGAGAGAAAAAGGGAGAGAGAGAGAGAAAGAGGAGATAAGGGGGAAAAGTCCAAAATTTAAAAAAAGGGGGGGGGGGGGGGGTTGTTTTAGGGCTCTCAGACCTACTTCCGGGATGTCATCCCAAGTACTTTATTTACTAAGATTTTACGCCGATTCTGCAAACATCTAGCGCATCCTTTGTTTTAGAGGCATTTAAAACTGTTGTACTGTATTGTTTTGTATTTGTGTAATACATGGGAGGAGAGAGAGAGAGAGAGAGAAAAGAGGGGAGAGGAGAGGGGGAGGGGGAGAGGGGGAGAGAGGAGGGGGGAAAAAAAAGAAAGAGAGAGAGGGGGAGGGGGGGGGGAGAGGGGGGAGAGAGGAAAAAAAAGAGAGAGAGAAATACGACAGACAGACAGACAGACGACAGCGACAGCAGACAGACAGACAGACAGACAGTGACAGAGAGAGCGAAGTGACGTGAGGAGTGAGAGAGAAAGAACGGAAAGACAGACGGGACAGACAGCCAGTAACACAGACATATAGACAGAAATACAGACAGAGACAGAGAGATACAGACAGAGCAGAGACTCAAGGCAGAGACAGAGAGAGAGAAAGACAAAGACAGTGACAAAGGGGCAGAGACAGAGAGCAGGAAAATGGGCAGAAACAGTCAGCTATTTTAAACAAAACTTTCAGATCAACACAAAAGACAGACAAAGAGGAGAGAAAAAAAAATTGAAAAGAGTCCACAGAAAAGCCTGTAAATTTTACGGGGGGTTGTGGCAGGAAGAAGTTTGTCTTAGGCCTTCTGGCCCGAGCTAGCACCGTACTCAGGGTTTGGGCAGACTTCATTATTTTTCTCTTAACATCAAATCGAAATAATTGATACACTGTTGGTCAGTATATCTAAACCTGACTATCGTTTTACGAAAACATTTTGTTCTACGAAATTAACAAGAGAAAAAAGCTTTTAACTGAACCAATTATAGAAGAAGCATGTGTTCCAATAAAAATACTTCCTCCTCTCTGGATTTCGAGTTCTCGTTCTTGGTAACTGAGGAGATGTGGTTTACCGCCCCTTCCTTTTGTCAAGAAGACAAATATGACCAGTACAGCCTTATAAAACCATTCAGATTAAACTAATGTGATTATTTGTTAGAAATGAAAGCACTAGCACCCAGGCAACCTTAACAAGCATTGTAAACAGTTAAATACAGTTCCCAATCTTTGTGTATATACTAAACATTGAAATGCAAACGTGTCGCCTCCGACACACACAAAAATAAACACATTTCCCTTTCTGTATTGTTTCCGAAATTGAAATGTCAGTCTCGTCTTTTCTTTCGGATCTTGGTGAGAATAGAAACGTTTAAAAGTTTGCTGCAGGCATTTTGTTGGGAAAAAGTTGGAACACATTTTAAAAGAGAGTTGTCAGCAAGTCTTGAGAAAAAATGCCGCGCTGTGAAAGAGCGAAAAGGTTGCCAAAAAAAAGAAAAAAGAAATGGTGTGTGTGTGTGTGTGTGTGTTGTGTGTGTGTGTGTGTGTGTGTGTGTGGTGTGTGTGTGTGTTGTGTGCGCGCGTGTGTGTGTGTGTGTGTGTGTGTATGTGCGTGTGTGTGTTCCTGTCTCTGTCTCTGTCTCTGTCTCTCTCGCATATTTTCTCTGTCTCCTTCTGTATTTATACATTTCATTGACTCTGTCTTTGTCTGTTTCTCTCTATTTTCCTTCTGTCTCGGTCTCTCTGTGTATCGCTTACATTGTATTTGTCTTTGTTTCTGTATCTATCTCTGTTCTCTCGGTTTTCTCTGTCTCTGTCTCTGCCCTCTCTCTCTCTCTCTCTCTCTCTCTCTCTCTCTCTCTCTCTCTCTCTCTCTCTCTCTCTCTCTCAATGACAATGACACTGCAGAGCAATGGATAAATGAAAGGAACAATAAATCAAAAGAAATAGCAAGTAAGAAAACTAAGAAAAAAGATAATTCAAATAAACAAAATCTTCCTTACAAATATATTTCACCTCCGCAGTCAAAGAGACTGCTGGTTGCAAGCAACTGAATCCGATACACAGTCTCAGGAGGAAACCAGACGTTTTCATTGAGTTACCTAGAGGTTTGTATGTGGTGACGCTCTATATCTTTCTTTGTGAGTCCCATATGTTAGTTTTTTTGCGAAAAATAAACATTTTTTTTTATTCAAAGGGTATTTAAAAGTGTCTGTTTCGCTAATACGAATCTGTTCTGCATTAGAAAATAAAACGACGACATGATTTATTTGTATTGATAT
>JASPKP010004283.1:7500-10000 GCA_030674155.1 Stramonita haemastoma | reverse complement strand
CCAGGACTCCTCCTCTACTGCTGCTACTGAGGTACCATCCTTCAACACCATGTCGGCCAAAATCGAGAAAGTGGAGACCTTGATAAAAACTACCACTGACAGTCTCAATAATGAGATAAAAGTGTTGACAGACAGTGTTGGTGCTTTGAAAGAAGAACTGAGTAACCTGAAGCAAGAGTTAGACAACCTTAGGACTGAAAATGTAGACTTAAAACAGTCAAATTCAGGATTGAAGGATAGAGTTGAAAAGCTAGAAAAGAAATCAGAGGAGTTAGAAGGACAGTCAAGACGAAATAATGTGATTTTTCATGGGTTAGAAAAGAAAACTGATGAGACTGGAGCTGATTGTGAAAAGATTGTGAAAAATCTTCTGTCAGAAAAAATGGATGTAGCTGACATCAAGTTTGACAGAGTGCACAGGATAAACTCTAAACCCAACTCTCCTGTTATTGCTAGGTGCTGTTTCTTTCAAGATAAGCTTAGAATACTGAAGGCAAAGACTCGGCTGAAAGGTTCAAAGATTTTTGTAGATGAAGATTTTTCCCTAGCTGTTAGAGAAGTTAGACGCAAACTGACCCCATATTTAAAGAGTGCCCGAGCAGAAGGAAAAAATGTGAGAATGATCTTTGATCATTTGATCATTGATGGTGAAAAGGTGACCGTCAATGATCTAGGAAGAAATGAATAGCGTGTTGGCCGCCCATACACACATCTGTCCATAGAGGCAATACACAGGGTAGAGACAAAAGTAAACGTACACCGCCTCAGATAGATACTGACGTAATAGGCTCACGGCTTTGTGCTGTAACCCTAGTGAGCGAGAAAGACACTGCGAGTGTGGAAGACACGGCGCGTGGCGTCGTTGTTGAAGGCAAAAGCGGGTTCGGACTAGGCCTAGGCCTAGCACAAGCTAAGCCTAACGATGAGTCAGCTAGATTTGGACAGTGTTCAAATAAAGATGATGATCATAGTACTGTTGAATACATTAGTTCCGCATCTTGTCATATAAATGAAATTGATGAAAGGGTCAGTCTATATAATGTGGTAGATCAATTGAATTGTGGTAATACGAATAAAACAAATAAACCTTTTTCATTTTTGTCCTGGAATGTTAATGGGTTGCTGTCAAAACTCTCTGATGGAGATTTCCTATCGTATGTGCATAGCTTCGATTTTATTTGTCTGACAGAAACATTCCTGGAAAATATCCAGTCAGATGTTTTTTAGTAGCTATAAGGCCTTCTGTAAGTCGGCAGTTAAAGTTAGCCATCAAGGGAGGCGATCAGGGGGAGTAGTTTGTTTGATTAAGCATGAGTTAGCTGCTCTTGTGAAATATTTAGATGTACTATACCCTAACATTTGTTGTTTTCTCTGTGACAAATCTCTTTTGTGTACTTCAAGAAATGTATTGCTTGTTTGTGTGCATATTCCACCTGAAGGTTCTCCTTTTTATAACATGTTTGACAATGATAAACGGAATTGCCATGTTGGAAGAATGTTTAGCTAATTGTGTGGTGACACTGGATGAAGTAGATATAATATTGTGTGGAGACTTAAACAGCAGGACATCAAATTTTTCTTGTCATCATGTAGTAAATGACTGTATTCCAGATTTTCAAAGTAAAAGCACGTCTCTCTGTAGTAATCGTTATTCTGAAGATTCTGTTATCAACAATTATGGTAAATTATTATTGAATATGTGTACTGCACTTAGTTTACAAATTTTAAATGGTATATGTAATGGCGACCAGCAAGGACGCTACACATATTTTCTGATGGTGGATGCAGTGTTAATGATTATTTTTTAGTGTCAGATGATTTGTTCTCTCAAATTTTTGACTCATGTCAATTATTTGTTGCTGAGCGTTCAGATTCAGATCACCTTCCTGTTGAATTACATATTAATCCATTATATAAAACTTATGCAGTAGCTGAGGAGCCATCTGTTGTGGAAAAGTTCGTGTGGGATGAAAACAAACTCTCAGCTTATAAGGATAATCTTTGTAATGAGAATATGTGTGAAAACTTTTTAAATGCCTTACAGATGATTGATGAGAACATTAATGAAGCTCTATATTTGTTCAATGATTGCATAAAGTCCAGTGCTGAATGTATTAAAAAACAGATACGTGTCAAAAAAGGTCTATCAAATGCTACATGGTTTGATAATGAATGTAAAAGTATGAAATATAGGGTCAGAAAACTTTTGAAGACTTACCGGAAAACATTAAAGAATGAAGACAAAAATGTGTACTGTGTCTTAAGAAGGGAATATAAATATATGCTAGAAAGGAAAAGAAAACAGTATAACATGACTTTACTTGCAGACATGATGTCTTCAATCTCTTCTCAAGTCCAGTTCTGGAAAAGTGTTAAGAAGGCATCATTTAGAAATAGTCAACCAAAGAATAATATATCAGTTGACAGTTGGTTTCAACATTTCAAAACCCTCTTGGAGAAAGACTCAATAGACATCTCAGTGAATAATGATGCTGACATT
>JASPKP010004283.1:0-2500 GCA_030674155.1 Stramonita haemastoma | reverse complement strand
GTAATCTGTCTCTCTTTGTCTCTCTCTGTCTATCTCTCTCTCTGTCTCCTCTCTCGCTTCTCTCTCTCTTTCCATCTCTTCTCTATTTTCTCATTCTCTTGCTATCTCTGCTCTTTTCTTGTCTGTCTGTCAAAACTTGTCTTTGTCTCATTCTGTCTGTAGTCTGCTCTCCCATTCTCTCTTCTTTCTCTCTCTTTCTCTGTCTTTTTGTCTGTCTGTCTGTCTGTTGTCTGTTGTCTGTCTGTCTGTCTGTCTTCTCTTCTCTCTCTCTCTCTCCCTCTCTCTTCTCTCCTCTCTCTCCTCTCTCTCTTTTCTCTCTCTCTCTCTCTCTCTCTCTCTCTTTTTTCTCTTCTCTTTTCTCTTCTCTTTTTTTCCTTTTCCCCCCCTTTTTTCTCCTCTTCTCCTCTTTTTCCCCCCCTTCCTCCCCCCTTTTTTTTCCTTCCTTTTCCCAAAAAAAAAGGGGATTTTTTTTTTTTAGTTTTAACTGAGGCCCTTTTTTTTCCCCGAAAGATTGAAGGGTTTTTTTTTCTTTTTTAAAAATTTTTTATATTTTTCCACCTGATTTATTTAAAGGAAGGGGAACCCCAAAAAAGGGCGAGGAAAAAATTTAAGCGGCCCCGGGGGGTTTCCCCTTTGGGGCAAAAATGGATTCCGGGCGGGGTTTTTTTTTTTAAATTTTTTTTTTTTTCCGGGGTTTCTTTTAAGGGGGGAAAAAAAAGGGGGGGAAAAAAGGGGGGGGGGGGGAAAAAAAAAAAAAGGAAAAAAAGGAAAAAGGAAAAGGGGGGGGAGGGGGGGGAAAGGGGGGGGGGGGGGGAAAAAAAAAAAAAAAAAATCTTTTTTTTTTTTCTTAAATCTTTTAAAGGGGGGGAAAAAAGGGGGGGGAAAAAATAGGGGAGAAGAAAGGGGGGAGAAAAAAAAAAAAGGAAAAAAAGGGGAAAAAAGAAAAAACCCGTTTTAAAACCTAAAAAAACCCCCTTTAAGTCGGGCTAACCCAAAATTTTTTTTTTTTTTTAAAAAAAGGAAAAAAAAAATTTTTTTTTCCGGGGGGGAAAAAAAGTCTTGAATTCGAAAACCCCCCACCCTACAAAAACAAAATTTTAAAAAATTTCCCCCCATCCCAATTTTTAAAATTTTTCCTTTTCCCACATTTTTCCCCCCTTTTTTCCCCCCCTTTTTTCCCCCCCCCCCCTTCCTTTTTTATTTTTTTTTTTATTTTTTTTTTTTTCTTCATTTTCCCTCTCTTGTTTTTTCATTGGTTTCTTTTTCGTAGTTTGGGGTTCACTTTTGTTTTTTTTTTTTTTTTTTTTTTTGGTTTTTTTTTTTTTTGTTGTTTTTTTTTGGGCTTTCAGGGCCAGAAAAAGGTTTCCTGTTTGTCCTTCCCCTAAAGAAAAAAATTTTGTTTTGTATTTTTTTTTTGTCTGCCCTTTAGAATTATTTGGGGTTTTTTTTTTTTAGAGTTGCTTTTCATTTTTTTTCTTTTTCTTTTTGTCAAAGAAGCAGATAAATTTTGGCTTAACTTAAAAAATTATGCCGGACGTGCATGCTGCACGGGGAATAGACGAATAAACCAACATCACGCGGAACACTCAAGCAACCATGTATGACTCAAGAGACGGCGAGAAACAGACAAAGTGTGTGTTTTGTTGTAGACAATGTTTTTTGTGTGTGTGTGTGTGGTTTGTGTTGTGTGTGGGGTGGGGTGTTTTTCGTGCGGCGTGCGTGCGTGGTCTGCGCGATATGTTTGGGTACTGTGTTGCTGCGTGCGTGCTGCGTGCGTGCGCCCACAACAGGGGTGGAAGGAAATCTATAACTAAACCGTAATTCTATCCTTCTCCCCCCCAAAAAAAAAAAACCACAAAAAACCCCAAAAAAAAAACAAAAAAAAAAAAAAAGGGGCAAAAAAGCTGAGGGCCTAACGCTAATTCTTTTTTTTTCGCCCCCAAAAAGAAATGCTTGGTTTTAAAAACCAAAAATCTCTGTGAGATTGTATGTATGTTTTGTAATTCCCAAATTTTTCACTTTCCTTCCCTACCCCTTTCCTCCCTGCCACCCACTTACCCCCTTTATCAGGACATTTTTTTTTCCTTTTTCCCCGTTTTCCCTTTTTTTTTTGTTTTTTTTTTATGAAGAAAAATAAGGGGAGCTTCACTTCCATACTCCGCGCAAACAGTTCAGCTTTTTTTTTTTTAAGGAAGCCCAAATATGAGTTTTTTTTTTTGGGATTTACTTTCTTTATATTTAACCGCAAAAAATTATCTTAAAAAAATTTTTTCCATTCAATTTTTTTTTTTTTTGTGTTAAATGTTTTGGGTTTTTTTCTTTACGTTTTCTGCTTGTTTGGGGTTTTTAAATTACATACCCCTTTTTCCCCCTCTGTCTCTCTGTCCTGGTCTCTCTCTGTTCTCTGTCTCTCTGTCTGTCTGTCTCTGTCTATTTCTCTCTCTCTCTTTTTTCCTGTTGTCTGCTGTTTGTCTCTGCGTCTGCCCTTTTTTCTCTTTCC
>JASPKP010004282.1:15000-17910 GCA_030674155.1 Stramonita haemastoma | reverse complement strand
TATTGCCTTAACTGTAAACATATGATCAACTGTAGAGTGACCTTTCTTAAAGCCTATTTGATGCTCACCAGTAATGTTTCTTTTTGTTGAACCAATTCTTGTATCTTAATTATTGAAATGTACAGCTTACTATTAACATGGCACACTGAAAATGTAATGCCTCTTAATTACCTGGGTCATTTATCAAAAACATTCTTAAACAATGACAGTATGATTGAATTTGTCCATATCTGGAAAAATATATATTTGTGTAAAAGAGTGCTGTGAAAAACTCAAAAAAGAAATCTACAACACTATTTCTTGCATTCTTAAGCAGTTCTTCTATAATCCCATCTGGTTCAGCAGACTTGTTATTCTTTAGTCTTCTCATTACTAACAGTATTTCTTCTCTTGTGATAGGACGATCATAGAGCCTCATTTCATCAGGAGTTTCATCAACCTCACTTTTATTCAAACAATCATCTACCTCTATGATGTCTTTCTCAGCAACTATTTAAAATGTTGATACCAGTCACTGACTGAATATCTATGAAGGGGTCACATCCACCCAGATTTTTGTCAAAAGACTCTTTTGGGGATATGTAGGGGATACATAGATATATCATAACTCGTTGTATTTTAGGGATACGATATAGATTTAATTCATTGCACTCAGTAAACACTGATCTCTCCTTCAGTAAAACTCATTTGTGACGCTCCACCACATAAGGAGTCGCATTGCACCATAAGTCAATTTTTAGTTATTGACATGTTATTAATCTGCAATAAAATGGCTATACAATAGAAACAAACAGATTGAAAATAGGATAATTCTATGAACAGTTATTACAAATTGAAATGATAGACTGCAGAAAATGACAAAACGAGAAATGGACAAGTTTAGGGTAATAGTAAACTGGTAAGAATGAGGGTTTGGGCTTTTTTAAAGCACGTTTACAAGCTAAAGGATACAAAATTATGACTTGATATTTCATTACAAGGTAGAATAATGGCTTTTATTCTATAATTAATCAAAGTCTGAAATTTGACAACTTGACCCCACCTGCCTTTAATGGCTTCTAGCGGAAAAGTGGGTTATGTGCTAAGCAACTCATTATGTAGTGGAGCGTCACATGTTACTCAAAAATAGTGCAAATGGCTTATAGAACCCATGAAAGTAGGTAGAGGTGATTGTTACTTTATTTTATTCTATTTTTTATTCTATTTAATACTACTTTATGTCACAGCAGATTTCTCTGCATGAAATGTGGGTTGCTCTCCCCAGGAAGAGCACATTGCCACTACAACCACAACACCACACACCACACACACACACACACACACACACACACACACACACACACACACACACACCACACACCTTTCCCTACTACTATGTGGGAAGAGGTCAGGTGCTTAGTGACCTCCAATGAACAGCCAGAGTGTGCTGCAGTATGTATGCAGGGGGCGTGTCTTCACCTTGCAGATAGTGGATAAAAATAGGGGCAAGTGAAGAGAGAACTGTCAGTGTGTCTGATCATTGACACAGAAGGAGGCTTACAGAGAACTATGCACTGACCATGTCTGATGTATGAAGTGAACACTGACCATGTCTGCTGTGTAAAGTGAACACTGACCATATCTGCTGTATGAAGTGAACACTGACCATGTCTGCTGTGTGAAGTGGACACTGACCATATCTGCTGTATGAAGTGAACATGTGACATGTCTGTTGTGTGAAGTTGACAGTGACCATGTCTGCTGTGTGAAGTGGAGAACTGAACAGTGACCATGTCTGTTGTGTGAAAACATTTTGAGGCAGGGTGTGCAACATGGGAAACTTCTTTGTAAAGCAGAGAAGGGGAAGGAGCACAGGTAGGTTGGCCATGTTTTTTTGTTTTTGTTTTTTTTAACTGCAGTCTGTGTCAGGCATGGGGAAGATGAGGGCTTTAGCACTGACTGTTGTTTGTGTGTGTGTGTGTGTGTGTGTGTGTGTGTGTGTGTGTGTGTGTGTGTGTGTGTGTGTGTGTGTGTGTGTGTGTGTGTGTGTGAGCAGATGTGTGTGTGTGTGAGCAGATGTGTGTGTGTGTGTGTTTGTCTGTTTGTTTGTCTATGTATGCATGTATGAGTTTGTACATATATGTGTATGAATATTGTATGTGCTTGTCTATTTCTCTGTCTGTGTGTCTGTCTATCTGTTCTTGCCTTCATGATATAGAGACAACTACTAATGTTTTTATAGTAATTACATATCAATATATGTGGTAGAATCCTTAAGTTCTGTGCCACTGAACTTGCCAGTACCTTTCAGCACCTGTTCCAGGCTTCACTGGTAACCTGCCAGATACAAATTATTTGGAAATCTTCCAATGTAATACCTCTTCCAAAGAAACCCAATTTGATCAGTGTGATGATTGTAGATCTGCAGCTCTCACAGCTGTTGTGATGAAACATTAGAAAACACTGTAAAATCTCTCACTCTCTCCATTATAAAGACTTTGACCCACTGCAGTTCATACACAGAAGTGGAAGAGGTGTCAAAGATTCAAAACTACATTTTTAACAAGTTGTACAGTCACTCAGAAACACATGACTCTGGAATCAGAATATGTTTAGCTGACTTTAGTCCAGCTTCCAATACATTGCAGTCTCATTGTCTTGTAAACAAAGTACTATCAAACTTTGACGCAAGCAGACACTTAATTTGTTTATTGGTTGATTGATTTTACAATCAAATAACCACAGCTGTGTTTACCACCAAAACATCTTCATGGGGTAGATGTACCTGTGCTGGTTCTCCACAGTGTTGTGCTCTCTCCCCACAGATGATAGCAAAACAGCTGTAAAAATTTTCTTCTTGTGAAATTTGCAGAAAACAGTGCTCTTTTGTCTCTTCTATCTGGATCACTCTGAGACTATAGTCCAGCCCTC
>JASPKP010004282.1:0-5000 GCA_030674155.1 Stramonita haemastoma | reverse complement strand
GGGAAGAATGAAATCATCACAACAGAAAATGGAGGAGACAGAACAGCGATCAATCAATCAAATAACCAGTAACACCAGCTGCCATGGCGCAGTGATCAGCACCTTGGATGTTGGACTGGAAAGTCGCGAGTTCGATTCCCATTAGAGTCATGTGGGTTTTTCGGATTCCGGCCGGCTCCTACCCAGAGTGAGTGTGCTGTAGGCTCAGTGGGAAGACTGAGACCACACAGTGGACCTTTATCCACTTTACAGATGGGAATTCAAGTGTTGCTCAATTTACCTTGCCAACACTGCAGGTGTCTGTATCTCTCAGGCCTGGTTGACGCCGGGATAAATTATAACAGTAAGCGTAGAGTACAACCCTATCAATTACACTCAAAGCGGATGCACTTCCTTTAAAGCAGAATCATTACATCATCCTCATCACAATTGCTCATCATGCAATAATAATTTTTAAAAATTCCCTCTGATTCGGTGGCCCCTGTTGCTCTGGTCTCATGGTGACCTCAGATTTGGTTTCTCTATACACTTCCGTGCCTGTGGTGAGTTTGTGTCAAAGCCTTTGGGGTTGGAGGTTCGCGGGGAACGGTCGTTGGAGGGACGTTGTGGTGGTCGCCACCTCAGGTGGGTGACTCACTCAGTCTGGCTCCGCGACTGAGCTAATACTGTCGTTAGTAGGGGTTTTAGTAGGTGGTGTCCTTTGTATGTTAGTTCACAACAGGCACCATTGAATACCTCCAAAGTGACCATGCAGAAGTGCAGGGCCCCTCTGGCTGGTGGCCCCAAAGCGGCCGAATATTGATGGGCTCCCTGTGGACTTCTGACCCTGAGGTTGAGACAAAGCGAACCTGGGTATGGCTGTGGCGGGGAGATTGAAATGAGCGGCGTGGGTACAGCAGGACGGGAACGTCACAGAGGATGAGGCAGCAAAACAACAAAACAGAACCAGTAACAGAAAATGAAGAAGACAGAACAGAGATGGAAGAATGAAATCACCAGAAACAGAAAATGAAGAAGACAGAACAGAGATGGAAGAATGAAATCACCAGTAACGAACACGGAGCAGACAACACGGACAGAGATGGGAATTAAAAAAGTACAACAATCAAAGATTACAAAAATTGTTACGCTCAAGAATAATTCAGAGGAAATCTTTCTGACTAAAATGTCATTGATCCACAAACTCAGACAAGTAGTTCATGCATTCAATATGGCCACATTAATGTTGTGAACTGTCAGCCCCTAGTGGGGTGCATTAAAAAAACCCTTCCTGCCTGTCACACTCTAATGGGGACCACACAAAACGAACACAAAATTATTATTTATAAACATTTACCATACAATAATGCATCATTCACTCTAAATGAAAACAAAGTTTAGTCACAATCTGCTAGAAACTTAATCTACAAGTAAGTCCAATTATAAAAATGACCACAAATTATTCCAATATCTTCACAACATCACCCCAAATCAAAACCTCTGTGTCAATATCAACACAGCACAATGTTCAAGCCTCTGCATCAATCCACACAGCTAAATGCTCTAGATAAAACCTCTGGGTTTGATGCCCTAACTTATACGGACACCACATAATACTGGTGCACCCAGGGACATGATTCATATCCTCTAAACCACACATGAAGGGAAAAAAAGAGATAAAAAATAACACTGAAAACAGGTAAGGAGAAATAGCACCAATCTAGTGAGAAGGCCATACCAGACTTGTGCACATCACTTAGAATCTGTAGTGGAACCAAACCACATAATTCTGCTTATAGGAAAACCAAAGAAAGACCAAATCGCATATGGTGATATCACTCTGCATGCCAAAAAAACAAAACATAATTATGTTCCCGCACATATTTTTTTATATCTATAAACAACCAAAGCAAATGAAGCAATGATAATACCAAGTAGTAATAGTCGGCATCCGTCAGTCTCGGAACTATGGAGTTATGCTCTAGGTTCTGGAGTGCAAAGCCTGGGTAAGAAAGTATGGAGGGCAAGCGGTTACCCATTCAGCAGACACCCCCCCCCCCCTCTCCACGTCGCTAGAATGGTCGATTGGAAAGGTAATTGCTGATACGCATGGTTCCAGAACCTTCGCAGGAGCCACCAGAACGTGACCATATACATCCACAAACTACAATGGGGATTCTAATTCTCCCGATTTCCTCAGGGATGGTGTCTAAATATGACACTTGTGTGCATACTGTTTTTTTTTAATATTTTTGCTGTCATCCGCTCCTATCAGAACACAGTGGCCTGCCCGTC
Organism: Stramonita haemastoma; assembly: GCA_030674155.1. Taxonomy (NCBI): domain Eukaryota; kingdom Metazoa; phylum Mollusca; class Gastropoda; order Neogastropoda; family Muricidae; genus Stramonita; species Stramonita haemastoma. The sequence goes on along the minus strand of JASPKP010004282.1, from coordinate 2,726 downwards.
CAAAAGACAGAATAGGTTTTTATTGTGGGTACAAACAGAGGTCCTTGATAAACACTACAGAGGTCCTTGATAAACACTACAGAGGTCCTTGATAAACACTACAGAGGTCACTGATAAACACTACAGAGGCTATTAATAAACACTACAGAGGTCACTGATAAACACAACAGAGGTCACTGATAAACACTACAGGTGTCACTGATAAACACTACAGAGGTCACTGATAAACACTACAGAGGTCACTGATAAACGCTAGAGGCCATTAATAAACACTACAGAGGTCACTGATAAACACTACAAATGTCAACGATAAACACTACAGATGTCACTGATAAACGTCACAAAGGTCACTGATGAATACTAACAAGGTCACTGATAGACACTACAGAGGTCACTGACAGCCAATACCTCATCAGGATGACTGATTGCAGGCAGGGGCTGACCCAGAGGCACCGTGGATCCCATTTATCAAGGAGCACTACCCCCACCTTCTGAACACAACCTACTTCTTCCCCCCTATCCACTTCAACCGAACGCCCCTTGTTGTGGGCAACATCGCTGGACTGTCTGTCCACGTTAGAGATAACCCTAACCCCAATCCACGTCGCCGTCGCCGTCGCCACCAACCAGGAAACCTTCAAGTATGGGAGCCAGCGAGTGTGGGTGTGCCCATCGCCCAGGGCAGTCAGGATGTCCATGTACCAGCCAGTGACCAGCAGGACGACCGTGCTCAACAGCGCTGTCTCTCTGCCCTATCTAACATTGAAAATCAAGTAATGATGGTGATTTCAAGTCTGAAATTCCGACAATACCTCAACCCCCTCCATGCTGCTGCCTCCCAGCTGCCCTCCATTCAACCTCTTCCCGTAGAGATACAGGACGGGGAATGTGACATTATCATCATTCATCGTCACTACGGGTTGCTGGTAGGAGAAATAAAATCTATTGGTGAAAAAAGCCACTTCAAAAGTCAGTCCCCAGAAAAGCAGACCTCGGAGATCAAAAGCAAAGTAGAGAGAGCCGTGGAACAGCTGCAGAACCAGGAGACAGCGCTGAGACACCTGCTGAGTGACCTGCCTCCTGTCACCATCAGCAAGGTATTGATGCTACCCAACATCACGTCACGCCAGCTGCGAAAGGCTCTTGACAGTGATGCATCACTGCTCCAGGTGAGTGAGTTTCACTGTTAGGTTAACGTCATTACTGATAGGTAAATGTATCACACCTTTGAGTTGATGTCATAACTGATAGGTAAATGTGTCACACTGTTGAGGTGACGTCATTACTGATAAATAAATGAATCGCACTGTTGAGGTGATGTCATTACTGATGTGTAAATGATTCGAACTGTTGAGGTGACGTCATTACTGATATGTAAATGATTCACAGGGCTTGTTGAACTCACTTACACCGTTTTTTCCTCAGATTCATGTGCATCTGGGAATGAATAACACAATTTATACAACTGCATGCACACGGGAGTGGGAGTAAAAAAGCAGATGAGGGCTTACTTACCAATGTGGCAGTGATCTACACCTTACCATTTCTCCCTCTGTCATTGTAGTGTTTTTTTTTGCAAGAGAGCTTGATCTTTTACTCTTGTTTTCAATCCTTTACTTCCAGAATAATGGAATAAGAAGTTCTGTGATTTTTTTACATCCAGTCCCTGTTTGCATGAAATTTAGTAAATTTTGCCATTAACTCAAAAATGAGAACCTACTCTTGCTAAAGATGGAACCTGTTTTTAGGTGTGCTAGAGAAGTTCTGTGTGCACACAGGGCCTCAGTGTATAGTCTCATTTGAAGGACTTTCCTGGGGAGTAGAGTCAGCCTTGATGTGAACTCCAGAGGTCATAATTATTCTCTTGAAGTGGTGTTGCATGGTGGCTCAAACCTGGCCATCAAATCACCAGGGCAACACTCACCATTTTAACCACCAGGCCATGTGTGAGTGGTGATGAAGGCAAAGAAGGGGAGGGGGTACCAGGTTTTAGCCAATGACTGGTGATGAAGTCCCAGTGTTACTTCAGTGTTGACTCTGTTACTTGTTGTACATAGCTACGTGTGATGGGAGGCGTGTTGCAAGACAATGAGAATCAATTCCATTTTCTGATGATTAGTTATGTAGTGTTTACAGCCAGGTCCATGTAAATTCGCTTTGAACGTTATTGTCTTTAGTGAAAATTTGAAAACAAAAAAGTTATTATCATCACTTGATTACAACATGAATATGTCATTATTATTATCATTATAGTATCATTATGACACAATGTAAACAGTACTAAGACACTATTCCTGTAGCATCTTCTTTTTGAGGGAATCATGTATATCCACAGGGAATGCTGGGGTCCGCTGTCAGTTCCCTCATGACACAGAATCCACAGTGTGAATGATGAAAACTGTCAGCCAGTACCGGCACTGACAGCGTTTTGCCCCAAAGTGATGGATGTCATGTCATGTCATGTCATGTCAGTGACTGTGATGTGCAGAAACTGTGTCAGGGGCTCTCCTTACCTCAGGACGTCGAAGAGGCAGTTCGTCACTGCCTGTGTGAGGAAGACGTGGAAAACCCCAACGAATGGTGGGGAGATTGCAGACAGGTGGACCTGATCCCTGCATGGATGATCACCTGTATACAAGGCTTGTAGCCAGGTAAGATGATACTGTAGACACTGTCATCATGTCTTTACCATCACCTGGTGACAATGTCATCATGTCTTTACCATT
>JASPKP010004281.1:0-17910 GCA_030674155.1 Stramonita haemastoma | reverse complement strand
GAGGGTGGAATGCTTTTCCCTGAAGAAAATTTTCTTTTTCACCAGAGAATTTTCCCCACCCAAATGATGGTCACACCCCCATCCCCAGGCCCCCAAGTTACACCATTACATACTGCATCACACTTTCACCACAACCTCAACCACCATCACACACCACAGTACACATCACACACATCACACCACCACATCACACACATCACACCACCACATCACACACATCACACCACCACATCGCACACATCACATCACATCACTTAGCACACTTCACCACACCACATTACTACTCACCACATTACCAAACCATACCTAAGTACACCACCACACCATATGACACCGGGGCATTGGTTGTGCCTTTTGTATATAATATGTCACACTGTACCATTCTCTCTGCACATACCCTCCTCCTCTTTCCTCATTTGCCTCTTCATGCCATGCCCAGATTTCTCTGCAGTGATACCATCAAAATTTTTGCAGCTGCTTTTATGTTAAACCTGTTAAAACTGTGGTGATCATATGTTGTGAATTAGACACAGCATGAATAAATATTTGGGTATTGTCAATATGTTTTGATCCTTATCTCACACACACACACAAAACACACATACACACACACACACACACACAACCCCCACACACACACACACACACACACACACACACACACACACACACACACACACAAAACTGTCACACAGAAGGAGGGGGGGGGGGGAGTTGTGATAATTTTGGATCTGAGTGGGGGTGGAAAAGAAAATCAATTAAAACCCATTATAATATCATATAGTGGAGTATCTTTAGGGAAAGTTGTCATTTGAAGACTGACAGTATTAAACATCACTGTCTGAAAGCAGAACGCATGATTTTTAGTTGTTCTGTTCTTTTTTACTTCACACCCAGAGAGGGAGGGGGAGAGAGAGAGAGAGAGAGAGAGAGAAGAGAGAGAGAGAGAAGAGAGAGAGAGAGAGAGAGAGAGAGAGAATTTTCCATGTTTTCATATCTGTAATATTACATCATGATAATGTGTGTGTGTGTTGTGTGGTGTGTTGGTTTTGTGTGTGTGTGTGAGGGTGTGTGTGTGGGGTGTGTGTTAAGAGAGAGAGGGGGGGGGGGGGAAGTGAGAAAGATGGGTTTTGTTGGTCATCAGAAACTGTCAATCTATCGAGAGTTAAAAACTCCTGCAGAGGCGAGTTTTGTAATGGATCCGATGTGATGTTCATGATCATGAATGACCAGTGTGAGAGGAGGGGGTTTTGTGTGTCAGTGTGCGTATGTTTATGTTTGTGTAACAATTGCCATTTGTGTGTGTGTGGGGGGGGGGGGGGTTAAGTAGTAAATTTTCCATGCTTTCATATCTGTAATATTACTTGTGATAATGTGTGTGTGTGTAGTTCTTCATTTTAACGCCCTTTTCCACTAAATAGTGATATCAGACATGTGTGAGTGTGTGAGTGTGTATGTGAGTGTGTATGTGCGTGCATGCATGCGTGCGTGTTTGTGAGAATGTGTGTGTGTGTGTGTGTGTGTGTGTGTGTGTGTGTGTGTGTGTGGTGTGTGTTGTGTGTGTGTGTGCACGGTGTGACGGTGTGTGAGAGAGAGAGTGAATCATGTGTGGTGTGTGTGTGTGTTGTGTGTGTGTGTGTGTGTGTGTTTGTGGTGTGTGTGTGTGTGAGTGTGTTGAGAGTGTGTGGTGTGTGTTGTATGTGTGTGTGTTTGTGTTGTGATGTGTGGTGTGTGTGTGTGGTGTGTGTGTGTGTGTGGTGTTGTGTGTGTGTTGGGTTGTGTTGTGAGAGAGCTTGAGTTTATATGTGAGTGTGCAAGCTTGCGTTCATGGTGCGAACGGTGTGGTGTTGCAAATATAATAGCATATAAAAGAAAATGCTAAGGAGTACTGAGGGGGAAATAATTTAACTGTTAGTATGATGTTGGACTATGGGGAAAAAATCTACAACCAGTAAATGATAACGTAGAACAGAACTCTGCAATTAACTAACAATGGAACTATAACATGCAGAAAAAACTGTGTGTGTGTGTGTTGTGTGTGTGTGTGTGTGTGTGTGTGTGTGTGTGTGAGTGACAGGAGGAGAGAGAGAGAGAGATTTTCCATGTTTTTATATCTGTAATATTACATCATGATAATGTGTGTGTGTGTGTGTGTGTGTGTGTGTGTGTGTGTGTGTGTGTGTGTGTGTGTGTGTGTGTGTGTGTGTGTGTGTGTGTGTGAGAGAGACAGAGAGAGAGAGTAGAGAGAGGCAAGGGAAATTCTTTTATTTGAGGATAATAGATAAGCACTTGTGTGCTTTTTTACATCCAGTCGCCGCCCTTTTCAGGGATAACATCATGATAAAAAGATACTAAATAATAAAACTATATGCAGTACGCTGGTGTGTGTGTGTGGGGGGGGGGGGAGTTAAATAGTAAATTTTCCATGTTTATATATCTGTAATATTACATCAGCCACTGCTGTAGTCAAGTGGTTAGGGCGTTGGACTCGGTAATCTAAAAGGTTGCGGGTTCGATCCCAGCTTTCGGCTATGGCGTTGTGCCCTTGGAAAAGGCACTTTATGGCTCTTTTCTCACCCCACCCAGGTGTAAAAGGGGTACCAACCTTGTGTTAGGGGTTAACCCTGCGATAGACTGGCATCCTATCCAGGGGGGAGTCTATGACTCTCAGTCGCTTAACGCCACAGAAACCGGGATAAGCACCGGCCTGATGAGCCTTATGGCTTGGGACAGACTTTAACTTTTAAAAAAAACACTAAATATTACATCATGATAATGTGTGTGTGTGTGTTGTGTGTGTGTGTGTGTATTTGTGTGTGTGTGTGTATGTGTGTGTGTGTCACAGAGAGAGAGGTAGAGAGAGAGAAAATGTGTGTGTGTGTGTGTCTGTGCATGTGCATGTGCATGTTAGTCTTCTGAGAGAAAGAGCAGAGAGAGCTTGTGTTTGTGTGGAAAGTGTGTTGTGAGTGCTTGACTGTGCATGTGTCTATGATGTGTGTGAAGAGTTGATTGCTGTCAGAGATTGAAAAGTGACAGAGATCTGAAGCCATGGCATGTTGTCATGACAAATCTGTTGTACACTGTTTTACCAGTGCTTGGTGGAGATTGAGTTCAGTTGAAACTTGATGTGGATGATCATAATGTCACAACAGATTACACAGACAGTAGTGATTTGTATGAGAGAACTAAGAAACAGAAAAATATCAAACATTTGGCCAGGTTTCTTTCGCGGGTATTTCTGTGATTATTATTAGTGTTTACTAAAAGAAGTGATTGAGTCATGTTTTTTATAGGAAGGGACGTGAAAGAAGACAAACAAAGTATGAGCTTTTTCCTGTGCAAAGCAGGAGAATAACACCGTATACCAGAAAAGAGAATAGACAACCAACACAAATCATAGAAAACAGACTGAACAACAGACAGGGTGAAACAGCACAGCACAGGCACCAGGCTATCAGCCCCTAATGACAGAAGCAAATGCGGTCAACCCCAGCAATGAACTGAATCCTCTCCAGAGCAGTTGAAGGACAGAAGAACCAGGAAGAGACAGAGAAGGCTACATGCACCAGCATATCACTCAGTTACCCCCTTGTAACGTGGTCCCCTTTTTTCCTGTTCTCACCGCTGGCATCTTGTTTTGAATCACAATGGCCTGCAGTTACTTACTGTATGTAGGCAGACGACAGGTTTCCCCATTGCAGAGTATACAAAGTTCGCTTCATGAGATTTTAGTGTTCCCAATATGGCATACCAGGAATAAACTCCTTGTATCTGTAATTGTTGATAGATATCTGGTTAATTAAACTGACATCTTTTAGTGGTTTCCCACTGGAGATTTTTAGAGAAAGTTCTCATGAGATTTTAAGAGTTCCCAATACTGCATACCAGGATCGAGGAGACACTCTCTGTGTCTTTTATTGCTGTTAGAACCAAAAACTGTGTGTTGTGTGTGTGTGTGTGTGTGTGTGTGTGGTGTGGGTGTGTGTGTGTGCGTGTGTGCGTGTGTGTGTGTTAAATTGTAGAGTCCTATTATGGCCGTTGTGGTTGGCTGGATGTAAAGAAAATGGGGGAAAAAATTTCTGCCTTGATAGTGGTGTGTGTGTGTCTGTCTGTCTGTCTGTCTGTGTGTCCGTGTCTGTGTCTCTGTGTGTGTGGAAGTGTGTGTGTGTGTGTGTGTGTGTGTGTGTGTGTGTGTGTGTGTGTGTGTGTGTGTGTGATGTGTGTGTGTGTGTGTGTGTGTGTGTGTGTGTGTGTGTGTGTGTGTGTGAGAGAGAGAGAGAGAGAGAGAGAGAGAGAGAGAGAGAGAGAGAGAGAGATTAAATGTTTTTTATGATGTGGGATTGTATTAGGGCAATTAGAATGGCTTCTGGCTTCTTCTCATTGTAGTAATGGTGAAAGTAAAAATGATGATAATGGTAACAAAATGATGATAATGGTGTGTATGTGGTGTGTGTGTGTGTGTGTGTGTGTGTGTGTGGTGTGTGTGTGTTTGCAGCATTGATGCGTGCATGCGTGTGTATGTGTGTGAGAGTACACATTCATGTTTGGTGTCTGTGTGTGTGTGAGTGTGTGTGTGTGTGTGTGTGTGTCTGTGTGTGTGTGTGTGTGTGTGTGTGTGTGTGTTTAATGGTAGAATCCTGTTATGGCCATTGTGGTTGGCTGGATGTAAAGAAAGTGTTGTGGAAAAAATTTTCTGCTTTGATAGTGGTTTGTGTGTGTTGTGTGTGTGTGTGTGTGTGTGTGTGTGTGTGTGTGTGTGTGGTGTGTGTGTGTGTGTGGGGTGTGTAGTGCGTGTGTGCGTGCGTGCGTGCGTGAGAGAGAGAGAGAGAGAGAGAGAGAGAGAAGAGAGAGAGAGAGAGAGAGAGAGAGAGAGAGAGAGAGAGGAGAGAGAGAGAGAGAGAGAGAGAATGACAATGACAAAGGTTTTTAAATTTTAATTATCCATGTAGCATCACAATAAAGCCCTTTAGACAATGGGGCGGTGAATATAATAACTGGAAACACATAATTAATGACAAATTTCTAATTTATCAATCAAAAGCATATGCTCGCAGGCATTAATAAGAGGCGTACGCACGCACGCGTACACGCCTGCACACACACGCACATACGTGCGCGTGTACACACCTATGCACACAGCCACATACCCACGTGCAGGGACGCACACACACACACACACACAACACACACACACACACACACACACACACACACACACCACACACACAACCACCCCCCCCCCCTCTCTCTCTCTCTCCTCACACAACCACACACACGTACAAACACACACACACATACAAACACACACACACACAAACATACACACAAACACACACACACACACACACACACACACACACACACACACACACACACACAACCACACACATAAAAAAAAGCAACATGTATATGTTCTTTTTCTTTAATACTCACTACTTGTACTATAAATTTCCCAATGTCTCTAATTTTCTTTTCCTGACATTCAATGCTTGCGGCACAATAAATTTCACTACTGATCGAATTGTGTTTTTATCATTATGTGAAAGAATAATTGCGATTTTGTTTTCATCAAGAACACCAGAGAACGATTTCAGTATGCAAGTATTCACGTATATGGCTGTAAGCAGTACAATGAAACAAAAAATGGACTTCATTTTCAGCACTTTCTTCACAAGAGGGACAATTTACATCAGCATAATCGTTTAAGAACCATGTTTACAATTTATCTAAACCACATACCCTGAGTCGAAATTTTGCCAGGCAATCTCTGTGCCATTTCTTTGTTACACATGATAAATATTTCTCCGCTTGAAAAATTGTTTTAAATGAGTGGAACCATCTATATTTATCTTTTTTTTTTTTTTTTTTTTTTTTTTTTTTACCTTGCATTGCAGGTTATATTCACTCATAAAGCACATACATCTTCATCAATACAAGACGTTCATTTATCGTCCAATATCATTTAAAGTGGAAGATGTTAAAGCGAAAACAAACAACAAAAATGTTCAATGCCAATACAGTGTGTAGCCTTCTGACATTATGATTGTGTTACACATATCAATATTTCAATTATCTTGCAAGGGATTTTTTTTTGTTTTGGAAAAAAACGGTGTAGAGTTACATATATCTTGAGTATCTTCATTAATACTAGAACAGAGGTAACAGAATAGCAATAACGACAAAAATCAAGTTTAACAGAAAAAAAGTATATACAAAGAGTTTTGTTACAGATGAAGCAAGGCCTCAAAAAAGATGTATTAAACCAAGTATAGAGTGAATGTGTACAGCTACTTTAATATTTTATGTGGGAAAGCAAATGCATGTTATATGTAGCATCCCTTTCCTCCCCGAATCACACTTCTAGATTATCCTCTTTTTTTTTTTTTCAATGAATAGCAGTGTTTCCATTTTCAACAAGGTTTGCGTATGGAAACCATTTTACTTCGAATGCAGTTGGTCTCATTTCTAGGCAATGCATATATTTTTCTAACTTGTATCTGTATTTCAGTTCCTGCATGAAAACTATTGATGGCAGGTTTTTTTTTTGTTAAGTCGACATTTATAGAGAAAGTTATTTCCCTAGTATCAATAACAAATCTAGAAATCTCATCAGTTTTTGTTTTCTGATCTTCTCCAAATAGAACTAGTTCCTGGTTAAGTGTTAATTGTGTACAATGTTGGCATTTACTTTCCAGTAAATGTGTAAATTCTCTCCAGAAATCCTGAGAATATTGACAGTCCCAAAGATAGTGGTATATTGTATCTTTTCAGTATTGCAAAAATTACACATGTCACTGTTAACAACCTGCATTTTTTTTAAAATGCCATTTGTCACCAGGATTCTATGACATATTTTGATCTGGAACCATTTTAGCTTTATTTCTTTAATTCTGGTAATTTTTTTCAAAACATCTCCCCATACAATTTTATTGTTTAAAAAAATTGTTCCATTTTACGAACGCTTTGATGTCAGCAACTTCATTTTTTTCTATCATAACATTGTATAAGACTTTGATCCCTTATTTACCGATGCTATTTTATTTAATGCTTTTGTTCTTTCTTTGCTAATGTTAGTATCTATTGTTATATTACTTTTCGTTGCGTATTTTTTGATCGATCTTATACAACTCATATATTCTAAAAAGTTTATCGTAAATCCTTAATTTTTGAGACAACTCTTCTTGACTTAAAAAGTCACCATTTTCGTTTAATAAATGTTTTACTAAGAACACGCCACCTTGCATCCATTTCTTGTATAGAATGATCTATTGCCAACTTTAAATTTTTCGTTTGTAAAATATTGTTAAAGCTGCTAGTTCTTGACTTTCTTTTAGGTCGATTTGTTTACAAAAAAGTTCGTATGAGCAAAAACATCTTTCCAAAGGTGTTTACTCTCTTTTCCCCACAAAGTTTTTTGGACCATAACTACCTAGTGAGTCAATAACAGGACAAAAGTAACGTATTATTTTTCCCCCATTTGCCTTTCTGGAAGTACAGTTTTCTTATCCATGATATTTTTAGGGACTGAAGATATGTTTTTATGTGTGAATCCCCAGGCCACCATTTAGAGTGTTTTGCACTGAGTATTTTTCTTTGGATTTTGTCTGTTTTATTATCCCATACAAACCGATAGCACATTTGTTGTAACTGGTTTATTCTTATGTCTGGGGGGTTTGGCAGCAGAATCCACAGATACACCAGTTTTGATAATATCAGTGATTTAAGCACTGCCACTCTTCCTAACGGCGTAACCATTCTTTGACACCATATATTAAATAGTATTTTTATTTCTGAAAGTTTCTCATTTGTATTGATTTCAGTCATGTCAGCAAGATTATTAGTAAACCAGAGACCTAAGAGTTTGAATCGGTTTGGATTCCATTCCATTTTCTTTGACTGCAAGTAAACAACGGGGGAGTTTCTTTTTTTCCCAAGCCAAACATTCATTGTTTTTTCATAATTTAATTTTAAGCCTGATAGATATTCAAATGCTTCAAGTGTTTGGAATAACCTTGTATACGATCTACTGTCACCCTCTAGAGTGAATGAAGTATCATCTGCATATTGACATACCTTAAATTCAGTGTCTGCTACTTTTATCCCTTTAATTTCTTTATCTTCTCTAATTTTACAAGCTAATAGTTCGGCACATAGAACAAAAAGATAAGGTGATATTGGGTCGCCTTGGCGACATCCTCTTTCTATACAAAAACTCGATGATACCTTTCCATTGACTGTAACATATGATTGTATTCTATTGTAGAAGGACGAGACCCATCTCTGTATTGCCTTTCCAAAAACCAAATTCCTGAAGCACCTTATGCATATAAGTCCAGCGGACAGAATCAAACGCCTTCTCGAAGTCAATTGAAATTAACAGCCCTGGCAAATTCTTAGCTTCCAAATAATCTATTACATCATATATTGTTCTCAAACTATCTCCTATATATCTCCCTTTAATAAATCCTGACTGATCTTCGTTAATTAAAATTGGTAATACAGTCTTTATTCTATTTGCAATACATGCTGATCCTATCTTGTATGTAACATTTAACAGAGAAATCGGTCGCCAATTCTTTAAATACTCTCTAGGTTTATCTCCTTTAGGTATACAAATTATGATGCCTTTCTTTTTGTGTTAAGGACATTTCTCCTTTATAGAAACCTTCATTTAAAGATCTAACTACAAACTGACCTAGCTGCTTCCAAAAGAATTTGAAAAAGTTTACTGTTATACCATCCGTTCCTGGGCTTTATCATTGTCCATCTTTTTTAAAACCTCAGATGCCTCTTTTAGGGTAATTAGTCCTTCAAGCTGTTCTGACTCTTCTTTACTGAGTTTGGGCAAGTTGTTTTTAAAACTGTCTAAATTACATTCACCTATTGATCTTTTAGAGTACAGTTTCTTATAGTATGTTTTGGTTTCTTCTAAAATATCCCCCGAGTTAGTTAAGACAGATTCTTGATCTGTTTTTAATTTTAACATTTGTTTGCTTACAAAATTTCTTTTCTCCAAGGAGCAGAAATATTTTGTTACCTTTTCTCCCTGAGCAGCCCACCTCGCCCTAGATCTTAGGAGAATACCATCTATTTTGGTTTTTCTAAGTCTGCTGAGTTCTCTTTTTTCTCCACGATAATTTTCATATCCTCTTCATTTAAGTTCAATTTTGTTCTAAATTTTGAATGTCGTTTTCCAGCTTTACTTCGTTAATATTCTTGTCTTTATTTTTTCTGATAGCGTAAGATATTGTGTCTGCTCTTATTTCCATAATCAATGTGTCTAAAAATAGTTGATCTGAAAACTGATAATTGAATTTGGTCATTAGGTATTTCGTCTATGGCCTCTCGATCATAAGGAAGTAGAGCGTACTGCCTCTTTACTCTTTCGATCGTATGGTTAACTTGTTTAACATAGTCCTTTGTCTTTGAGTAAAGATGAGTTAAATTTCCAGAAGCCTTTTTTTCTTTTCTTGTTTTTTAATAGCAATATCCAACGTTATCATCGAATGATCACTCCTATATCCAAACAGGATGTCTGTATCTTTTACTTTATTAATAAGAGTGTCAGATACTAGAAAAAAATCCAGTCGGCTTTGCTGCAATGGGGTTGGTCTTCTCTCCATGTGTACCTAGTTATTTCCTGGTTTAGCATTCTCCAAATATCGACCAATTCAAGTTTGGACATCATTCCAAAACCGTTTCTTGTGATTTAACATTATTAATATGTTTATAATTGTAATAATCAAGGTTTGGATTTAGAACCAGGTTCCAGTCCCCTGCTATTATTATGTTAGGAATTTTAAGTTCTTCTATCTTTGTTTGTATATTTTGAAAAAAGACTGGTTCATCTCTGTTTGGTCCATATACATTTACCAACACTAACTCTATTCCCATGGTATTTAACACTAAGATAATGTAATTTCCCTGATAATCTTTAATTATTTTCCTTATTTTAAATTCAAAATTGTTATTAAGGAGAATGGCTACAACCTCGTGATCTAGAGTTATTACATGCAAAAATACATTCATATCCCCATTCAGCTCTTATCTGACGTTCTGTTTTTTTGTGTGAAGTGAGTATCTTGCAGTAAATATATTGAGTGTTGTTTTTTGTCTTAGAAATTGGAAAACATCTTTACGCTTATGAAAGTTTCCAAGGCCTTGGCAGTTCAAGGATGAAATAATTATATCAGCCATGCTTGTCATGCGAGTTTAACATAGTATTTTCTGCTTGTTTGCTAATGCTATGTGCCCACCTTTCTTCATAGCAAATTATACTCCTCTGCTGTGAGTTACCTCCATGTAAAGAATCCAAACATGTACACAAACACCCTTGTACAAAAATGTCCATATCAGTTCAGAAAAAAAGACTAACAATCGAAGAAAAAAAAAAAAACCACACAAACTATAAAACAGGTTTAAAACGAAAAACCCACAAAACAAAACCAAAAAACCCACCAAAATCAAAACCAACCAACCAAACAAAAACAATCGATCAGTGAAGTACTTGTTGTTGACTATCGGGCCAGGATCACGGGACATGTACATGTCATGCTCCCAAAAAGAGAGAGGGGGGGTGGGGGGGGGGGGGACCGCAAAAGCAGGGTTGCTGCGAACCATACTAACAGTCAGGAAGAGCCAAGTCTCTATCACTGCAGCGCGAACACCTTTTCTTCAAAGAATGCTTGTTTATATTCAGCTTAAATTTTTGTGAAAAGCATATGTGTCCTAGTGTATATATTTCTTTTCTTTTCATTTTTTTCTGTTTGTGTCAGTGTATGCCTACTCGTACACCCATCAGTGCGTTTATCTACGTTCATGCAGCCAATACAGGTGGTAATACACCCTAGTCTTTCCCTTCCTTCCCTTTAAATTGGCAAAAGTTGAAAGCATAATGATAAAATAAATCAAAAAGGTATTATATATCAAATTGGGGAAAAGCATAAAAAAATCACACCAAATATTCGTCCTAATTCCAATATCCAACAGGCACCCATCCCCTCAAAACATGAATCGCTGTCCTAAAAAAAAGGACTTTCAAAAGTGTGTCAGTTCAACATTCAACTCTTAACCAAACACATGCTGTACCGGAGGTGTCAGCCATCTTGTCCAATTCATCGTTTATATACAATCACAAAAAAGAAAACAGGACAGCAAAAATAGAAAGATGACAGGCCGAAACCCACAAAGAATGCCACCTGGATAAGTCTCATCACAGCATCGGGCCCTGTGCCCACTCCAGTATCCCCAGTTTTACCATCACACACACACACACACAACACACACACACACGCACACACACACACCACATACACTACACATACACACACAGAGATACACACACACACACACACACATACGCGCGCACGGGGCGCAGCGCGCACGCGCGCAACACACACACACACACACACACACACATACACACGTACACGGACACACACACATACACGCGCACTTTACACCAGCATATTCTTATTTCAATCGATACTATTTGCAGCCCTGCCCATAACTAAGGAGACCCCTTATCGATTTAAACTTTGCTCCTATAATCACTTATAATTTAGACACACACAGATACACACACACACACACATACGCGCGCGCGCGCGCAACACGCACACATACACACGTACACGGAACACACACATACACGTGCACTTTACACCAACAATATTCTTATTTCAATCGATACTATTTGCAGCCCTGCACATAACTAAGGCAACCCCTTATCGAGTTAAACTTTGCTCCTATAATCACATATAATTGAGACTGATAAACACCAATTCACATTCAAATCGGAAAAAGGACAGCTCGAAAAAAGCAGAAATAGAAGGTATACATACTAGTAAGTATTACGTAAACAATATGAAAACGACAATATAACCCTTTCAAGTACGACCACAACCATAATATTGTTTATAGCCTACCAGCCACCAAAGTCACATCAGGGCTGTCTGTCACCCCACTCAGCCTCAGTGGCTCCAGCGGCTTTCAAACCCCAGGTTCAAAACCAGCACTTCACAACCCTTTTAAACATCCAACACCGTCCATCTGAAAAAGCAACAGCATCAGACGACACAATGCCAAACCACCACATTCCAAAAGGCAAACAAGCCAGACTGTGTTGAGGACGCCAGCCATTCCGCTTTAGCTATCATCCCCAGATTACAAACAAACTAAGAGGAAAACACCGTTAAAAAGGAAAACAAACATGTGAAAGTACAAAGTACAAAGATGTACATAAAGGATGCTACATGGGCAAACATCACTGCAGAATGGATATCCCATGCCTATCCCGATGTCCAAATCTCACCACCCGGTCGCCAGAAAAAAAAAGAAAAAAAAGAAATCACTCTGAAAGAGCCCCCGGCATCCCCACAGGGGAGTTGCAGGTAGGACAAGATACAGCAATAAACTTATACCCAGTACACTGTAACCATCATGACATCTGCAGAAATGGCTGCACAACAGTCAGGTGGCAAATAGTTTCGCTTAGTATGCGCTCGGGCACAGTGTATGTTTGCTAATGCACCGGTGCTCACGCAAGCATACGCACGACTGCTTGCACCCTTCCATAATTTGTGTGCATCTGCGAGCATTTCCTTTTTTTTTCCTCTCTTCTGAAAAAAGTACTTCCTCAGCTGAACAAATTCATAGCGGGAGCGGAGTGGTATGACTGGTGAGAGGGCTGACTGCACCTAAACCCTTCTGTCAATGCTAACCACGTATGTCACAGTGGATTTTGTCCACCGAAATCCCCATGCCTCTTGAAGGGCCAAAAATGGACTAAATATTGAATCTTAAATTTTGTGCTAAAGGGGAGGACCATTAAAGTTTTTCATCAAACTCAAACGTGTTCAATTTCTATTTAAAAAGGAAAAACAAAAAACCATTCCTATCTGTCCAAGTCAACGAGCAAGAGAGACATTGTAAACAAGACTGCGAAGTTCAGAAGCCTGTGTATGCATGTACAGTTACACATGCATACCCCCCCCCCCCCCACACACACACGCACATCTGTACATACATATATACATGTATACACACATACAAATAAACATTATATACCCACACACACACACACACTCGCACACACACGTATATTCACACACATACACGTTTTTTTTTTGGGGGGGTTAAAAAAAAAAAAAAAAAAAAAAAAAAAAAAAAATATATATATATATATATATACATACACATATATATATATATATATACATATATACACATATATAAAAAGGGGGGGGGCGGAGGGTTATGATTACTGGGATCTATGTGACAGCCAAACAAGCTAAGGAAAAAGATATTAAAAAAAAAAAAAAAAAAAAAAAAAAAAAAAAAAAAAAAATGGGAAGAAAGGGAACAAGCTTCCGCAGCAGCGTACCAATCTATGTCATTTCTCTCCTCAGCACTGTATCGACATCAGAGTCCACGTCAAGCTTGAGAACTTTTCCATTTTTAAGTTTTGCAATAATCTTGCCGTTTGAAGACCATGCGGCTAATGTGGCCGAATGGTCCATAGCTTTTTTAAGGAGCTGGTAATTTACTACAGTTAAGTCTTCGGAGACAGTTATGCCAGTTCCCTTGAGCTTACGGCGGTCAGCCAAAACCATGCCCCGCTGACATCTGGAAACGAAGCGGAGAATGACCGGCCGAGGTTTTCCACTCTGCCCCCTCCCCCCTGTCCGATGGGCTATGTCGATGTCCGCTCGTGTGGTCTTGACCCCCACCTTGTTGTTGAATATATTGATGCATTCCTTAATACAATCCTCTGTTGTCTCTCCCTGCTTTTCCCCCACCCCAAACACCCGTACATTCCACTGTCTCCCATGTTGTTCGTTATCGTTCACAGCTTTCTTGATTTTGTCCGTTTCCTTTTCTTGGTGCTGAAGCTCACAACGTAGGTCCTTATTTTCCTCCCTCAGTTTCTTTACCTCGGCGGTGAGGTGATCATTCCTGGATTGCAACTCGAACATTGCACCTTCTATCACTTCCATTCGATTTGAAATGGCTGTCACCATCTTTATCATTTCTTCGTTTAATTTTTTAATGTCTTCTTTAGTGCACATGTTTTTGCGGATGTCTTGTAGTGTGTCCGAAGCATCCATGTCCCCGTCGTCGTTTTGCTCCCAGTCCAGTCTGTGTTTCTTCTTGTCCTGTTTTTCTTTGCCACCAGCAGATCTTGGACTCAACCCTGAGTCACTGGCGGAAGATGTTGACGATTGCTTTCTTTTGGCGCTGTCCTTGGTTCCGCTCTTATTAGGAAAATATTTACTAACAGTGCTGGTCATTTTCACTGACTGAGTCTCTTCACCCGCCACCTGCCGTCCGACTGTCGCTCCCTCCCCTCACCTCCCCACCTTCACTTGCGTTTCCGATCGTCCTCCCTTACCTGCCGCACATCTTCACACCGCTATTTTCTTTTCTTTTCTTCTTCTTTTCCCCCCTCCTCCTTTTCCTTATTTCAGAAGTATATAAATCACAAATTTCACCCTCCTGGCTTTCCCCTTTTTAAAGATATGCCCCTCATAAACTTATTTGATAGTACGTTGGTCGCCAAGTTCTCCGACCGTAACCCTTTCCTTAGTCTTGAAGACTTGGATTCGCGTACGGCAGATTTTTTTTTTTTTTTTTTTTCTTTTCCTTCCTTCTTTTTTCCCTTCCTCAAATCCCTCTCTCCCTCCTCCTGTTTCAGTGCATACTACTACTACTTACACCCATCACTAAATCATTCCGCCGCCAGTTTTTTTTTTTTTTTTCATGATACATAGTGCACAATCATTTTACAAAGCTTCCTATCGCACTTCTTGGAGGTTTCTGGCAATGCACTTACCACCACTGTGCGGCGTTTTCTTTTCCTCTTTCTTTTTTGATGGTGCACCTGTCCACACCTGTTGACATCAGCAATGTCTTTTTTTTTTTTTTTTTCCTTTTTTCCTCTCTTCCGAAAACTTTGCAAATTTCAGAGCAATGAAACTGAAAACTGCCCCCACTCTCTTCTCCAAGTTTCACTCACGAACTAAACAACATGCTGTCCCGATCTCCCGGCTATCTCACACCAGCGGAAAAATACTGGTCATCGTGCGGGATGCTGGTCAAGCGGAGAGAGCTTCAGCGCACGTCCTCTCCCTACGCCGAACGGTAGTCAACTCCATCTATATTTATCTTAATCCTCCATATCTGAATACAAAATTTTGTTTGAAACAAGAAATTAGCCCATCTTTAAATTCATAAATAAAAGTGGACTCATACCCTACACCCTGACTTAACCATACAATAGTGAATAGTAAGTTTCTTTTGTACATTTGATACCCAATTGAAATGACCAGAATCATGTTGTAAGAGAAGCATTTCGTAAGCTTGACGGCATATTCTTGACATAGGCACGGGAACTAGTTTTAGCCAATATTTAATACATTTAACTACTGTTCTAATTTGAAGTGGATATCTGCCAGTCTCTGCATATACTTGTTTGTTGGAGGCATGAAGGGGGACATTCAAGAATCTTTTAATAGCAAAAGTATGCACTGCTTCAATTTGCTTACATTCAGTCTCAAAGCCCAGATTTCACTTGCATACGTCTCAAGATTAGTTCAATTTGTGAATAAAATAATTTCCAAAATAAATATGGGTCTGATGATGTTAACCTTTTTAGTGATCTCATTATTTTTATTACCCCCTTCCTCCCCTTTCTACAACCCTCTGCCAAAGCACTGGTAAGACTCATTTTAGTTGTGAAAAGTATTCATAGGTATTTATATGAATTTATCACCTTAACTTCTTCATTTCCATATAACCATTTTCTTTTGAAGCTATTTGTCCTCCCATTCTCAATACAATTATATTTGTCTTTTTTAGGTTAATCGTTAGATCTATGCAAATGGTCAGCTTCCCTTTTCAAACTATTAAGTTGATTTTGGAGTCCAACAATTGTATTTGACAACAAAATAACATCATCAGCAAATAATAGCAGAAATATTTCTTCCATACCAGGGACTAACTGAATACCACGCTTCCCTGTGCTGGACACCTCAGTGGCTAATTCGTCAATGAAAAAGGAAAACAATGTAGGGCTTAGCAGGCAACCTTGTTTCACACCTCTTGGGCAATAAAAAATAATCAGAATAGCAACATTTATCACGTACACATGCAAAAACATTATAGATACTTCTTAAAGCACAATACAGTTTACCTTTAACACCAGTTTTCCTCAAAATATACCACAATTTACTTATGTTAACTGAATCAAAGATTTACATTATTCAGTGCCTTAATAATGTAAAATATTCTTTTTTAAAAGTAACTTTTCATAAGTAAGCGATAAAAAACAATTGAATAAAGCAATACACTCACCTTCAGTGATGCTGTCTTGAGACGCATGTGTAGTATTGTTACAGTTGATACGCTTTCACTTAGGATGGAAGTTAAACAAACCCATGTCTAGAATACACTCACAGAGTGATAGCGCAGGGGGAAATCTGCATTCCAGAGATGTAGCAGGTGCAGGATACATGCTCTGACTTGGAATCTCGGTCAAGCGACCTTGGACTCAGAGTTCATACAGGGTTTACGTCGCACTGTCGCGACTGTGAAAAGTGGAACTTACGCCGAGTTTAACAGTTTTCCTCAAAATATACCACAATTTACTTCTGTTAACTGAATCAAAGGCTTTTTGAAAATCTACAAAGGCTATATACAGTTTGGCATTTTTTAAGCAAAAACTTCTGAACATATGCATACAAGGTAAAAATATGGTCCACTGTGCTATACCCTGCTCTGAAACCAGCTTGATCTTCCAGTATTTTTTCTTCTTGCTCTGACCATTTTGTGAGTCTTTTGTTCAAAATGTGTGTATATACCTTGCTGACGATACTTGTTAGGGCTATACCACGATAGTTATCAGGCTGGTTTACATCTCTCTTCTTGTGAAGTGGCACAATGATAGATTTGGACCACTCAATAGGGAAAACACCTAAATCAAACAATCTGTTGAAATATGCAACCAAAAAATCGAAAACTAAATTGTCTGCATGTCTAAACATTTCACTGACTACTCTGTCGGGCCCTGAGCTCTTTCCAGCTTTGAGGCTACCGATACTGGCAAGAACCTCTTGCCTGGAAATAGGCTCATTGACCAAAACATCATGGTTTTCCTCTTCTATTTCTTCAGTTACATCAATGTCATCAAGTTGAATAGCTATATTGGTTTCTTTAAATACTTTGAAAAAATGCACATACCACTGTTCTGCAGTGATACTATTGTATATAACTGACTTTCTATTTACTGACCTTATTGTCTGCCAAAACAATGTAGGATTATTAACTGACTGTTTTAGTTTTGCTAGTCTTACAGCATCAAAGTCATTTTTCTTACTTTTCAGTAAATGTTTGTATTCTTTTTGTTCTTTGACATATATCTCACTCCACCACAAAATGAGTCGCTTTGCACATAACCCACTTTTCCGCTAGAAGCCATTAAAGGCAGGTGGGGTCAAGTTGGCAATTTTCAAGTTTTGATTGATTATAAAACTATAGCCATTATCCTACCTTGTAATGAAATATCAAGTCATAATTTTGTATTCATTTGCTTTTAAACGTGCTTTAAAAATGCCCAAGCCCTCTTCCTGACCATTTATTATGATGCTAAACTTGTCCATTTCTTGTTTTGTCATTTCCTGCAGTCTATCATTTCAACTTGTAATAATTTTTCATACAATTGTCCGATCTATTGTATAGCCATTTTATTGCAGATTAATAAAATGTCAGTAACTTAAAATTGACCTCTGGTGCAATGCGACTCCTTATGTGGTGGAGCCGCGTGTCACATATGCGTCTTTCCTCTCTTGGCTTGACTGTTTTGATTGCTTGAATAGTCTCAGTAGTTTTCTTACTTTTTTTCTTTTTCTGTCA